>JAEIHY010004743.1:0-21212 GCA_018904565.1 Drosophila tsacasi
TTATTTTTTGAGTTATTAATTTTCTTACGCTAGATTGGCCAAATCGCCCACTGTGCGTCGATGCGTTTATGAAGTTTCGCTTTTCCGACAAATGCAATGGCACACAAAGGCCGAAAACTGATTTACGAGCTGTTAACTGAATGCCTGTTTTGGCTCTAACTCTGGAATTAGAAAAAGGGATGTAAATGGATTCTAGTATATTTATTTGTGTCTGAATGCTGCACTTTTGCAATTTGGATTTTAAACAATAAACCCACTAAGATACTGTTGGTTTTTAAACCTATAATTGTGATTTACAACGCTTAAAATAATATCTAAAGAGGGGTAAATATTTTTGAATGTCAAGGGTTACATTTGAGGAATATTCAATATATTTGAAGATTTATAATAAAGAAAATATTTTAAAAAATTGCCTTGTGCTGATGTGCTCCTTAATTTTGGATAAACATTTATGATAAATATGATATGAACTATGAACTATATGGCCCATTATACAACACATCTAAAAATATTTTCTTCTACATTCCGCTTTGGTAGATATACGTTTTCTTATTCAATATAACGAAATGTATCAAAAGAATAATATTAATATTAAGAATAAATTAATACTTAATAAATACAAATATTTTACCAATGTCGTACTAATTTTTATTTACCACATTTAATAAAATAGTTGACAAGTATCATCATCAAGTAAAGCAAATTTTTACGACAAGGTATCTCAAAACCGTTCCCACACGATAGCTTTAAAATATGTAATTTTCGTATTTTTTTGTATTAAATGCAATCGGGAGTAATAATTTATTTAACCGCATCGCAACAGGAAGATTACAACCAATTGATACAAACAAATTGCGAATACATACCGTAAATACATTCCCTGTACCTCTAACGACATGATAAATGTATGCGCTTCGGCTTTTCTGCTTTTCCAGAGAAGGAAGAAGAAGGAGAAGCTGGAGAGCTGCATTTGTATGCAGGAAAAGCCGCCCCATAAATGTCCTCACATGCGGACATAACCCGCGAGGAGCTGAATCTCCCGCTGCTCTGACCTGTTGAGCCAATCGGACCGACGGGGATAAAAAATAATACACAAATATGTATTTATTTATATGTGGCCCAAGGAGGCCCAGGCGGCCCTCGGCAAACGTAGAATGAATAAAATATTTGGCATTACAAATTGTTGCGATTTTTCGTTGGCCGTTGGCCCCGAGGGGATGTGGATGCGATTGCGGATACGGATGCGGATGTGGATGCTGTGGGCCCAGTGGGTGGGTGGTGGCTGGGATATGGACGCAAAAGCGGCAACAAAGTAACGCTGAATTATGCGTTGACCAGGGACAGGGACCCAGCGCCGCGAGCGTCCTGCCGACAGGCCTAAAAAATAAATAAAACAATTTACCTCAAGGCGTAATAAAAGTTCATGGCTGACAGTACAACGCCGAGGGATAAGAGATGGGCAAGCTGGAAGGGTGTTGTGTTTGTCCCCGGTACAGTGTGCAAAAAAAGCCCAGGTCGGAGTGACACAATAATCTTTGAGCCTATTTTTATAAACCCAAGGGTTCAGTTAATCTCAGTCAACTGTTGTCAGTGTTTAACTATAGGAATTGTGGGAATATGCTGTTGGCTTTAGCTTGAAGTTAATAAATAACTAATTTACCGAATATCGGTTTATTCAGATTAAAACTAATAAAAGCTTATGAAACCTGGTATAAATAGAAACAATTATTTAATAATTATGATAAAACACTAACTGAATTCCTAAGCTTCAACTTTCAAATGGTAAAAACAGTTCCCCTTGTTTTTCAGAAAATATATTCAGAGGCTAAAAAGATCTCGTACAATATAAACAATTTAATACATTTTCTTATTAAGAAAGCTGAATCAAATTACAATAATTTGGTCGACTTAACTCCACTATATTTCTAAAAGTGCACTTGCTCACAAAATAAATTCGCAGGCAGGACGAGTCAATATTTGACGGCCATTTTCGGCTGTGTTTCCAATAACCATTACAGAGCTAGATGATGCCAGATAGCTCGGAATGGTGGACATTTCGCTCACAGTTGGGCACAGCGGGTTAAAACAAATAGTTGGCTGCACTACAAATACAGGACTTCCTCCGAGCAACGCCTCAATGATATCGCTCCGTATTGGGAACAGGGAACTCAGGGATTCCAGTCGAAATTGGGATCCCCGCCGGCTCGCAGCAGGCGGCTTACACGGATCTGAGTTGGCATCTATTTCACAATACTTTAAAGCCTGTCGCCGTATTCGCAGCACAGAGTCTCCCCCATACCGGTTAAGCCGTCTTTGTTGGCATCTCCAGCTTCCACCATCTCGCAGAAATTCCAAATCCGCTCTTAAGGGATTTGTGCATCATCGTTTTGTGCGCTGCGCTGCGCTCATCATCGTCAGGATAGTCAGGAAAGCAGGACGAAGCTTTTGGCATCAGAATCAGGCGTCAGCATTGTGCTCCTTTTATGTGGCTCACTCTTTTCATATTACACGGCATTTGGCTATGACGGACATTCAAATCTTTTCAGCTGAAAACTGTTTGCTGATTGCGTCTTTTCCATTGTGGTGTCCAGGGAGTGATTTCAGGGAATGTGGGCTCTTAAAGGAGATTTATTGTGAAAATCTGCTTAATACTGGGCGTGCTTTTAGCTCAATGAAAAGTGAGGGAATTGGCAGAAAAAATGCCAAGGTATTTAATAGAATGTAAAATGAAATAGGGACGCCACTAAGAAGAACTAATTGTTTATAAACACCTGATATTAACACTTACATAAGTGGCAACCGATTAACCCAATTCTTATTTTAACTTTCAGAAAATAATCTTTCAATTCAGATATCTTTACTGATACTGTAAATGTCCCCTAAGTTATCTGTGGCTGTTAAAGAATGAAATATTAAGTATTTAAATGGACAACCTGGGCTCTGACTAATATCCAAGGACGCACTTGATCCGAAAAGAAACTTTAAAGGGGCTGCCTGGCAGGCTACTGTTTGCAAATGGATCAAGGATATTTACCAGAGGCACGGGCTAGATATTCCTGAGAAATGTAAACAGCGCAAAATGCAAACAGTTCAAATCAAATAGCACACAAACAGCACAGATAGACAGAGGGAGAGAGTGAGGGCAGGGAAAAAAGCAATGCACATCCATATCCACATCCATTCAACTTCTGTACATGCGAGCGAACATTTCTGCAAACAAGCTCCGGGGCGGAGGCGGAGGCTGAGGGTGGAAAATGAGCAAACGACTAACCTAAGGACAACAAAATAAACATTTTGAACTCGACTGAAGCGCCAGCCAGCCCCAAGGACACTTGGAGCCAGCCTCAGAGCCCCCCGGCCCCAGGCCAGAACGGTCATTGGGTGGCGGACTTGGCAGGGAGCTGCTCTCGGGGGCTAAAAACGATTCCGAGCGAATCCCCCCAAAGGCTAAGCGCAAATATTACAAGCATTATATGAATGTCTATGCTTATGCAAGTGGCGGTGTGTGTGTGTCCATGTATTTAGACGCCAGCAACATGCTGAGGCAACAGCAGCAGCGGGAATGGCCCGCACGGAGGGGGCAAAATCCGGCCAGGCACAAAATCCGAGTCAGCACTTTCGGAGCACGCTGGTGCAGCCATGTCCGGGCCATAGCTCGTGCTCTCCTCCTCGCAGCTCCATCTTTGAGGCTCAGCAAGTCATCAGCACACATAAAGCTGGCAAGATTATGTGGCCCACGGCGGTGGCAGCCACATGGAATGGGTGCCCATGCACTCGCAGAAAATGTTACACGAATTGGGTAAGTTTTAAATGCTTTCGAATTTTATATAAAATAATTCGATTGATTTGGATTCATAATATTCAAAGGTATTCTTATTATTATTAATCACAATTTGGAAACTGTTTTGAAGCCTAGTTAGGGACAACTTAGATGCAAATAAGATATACCTTTCTTTGAAGTAATTAAAAGATTGCACTCATATAAATTATTATTGGTTCTATTCGAAATAGTTTAGAATTATTCCAAATGAATATTATATTTAAAATTGATTACTTTTTTTATATTATATTATTATAATTTTGTTGTATTATTTATTATAATTAACGTACTTTTTCTCAGTGGCGGCAGCCAGCCAGTCAGCAGGCAGCGGAAGTGATGTGATGCATGGGGTGCGGTCTGCCGGGAGCTTGGGACCAGAGTTACGGTTTGGTTTGGCTGGGTTTGGTTTGGGTTCGGGACTCAGGGACTCAGGACTCAGGACTCAGGACTCAGAACTCAGGACTCAGGACTCAGGACTCAGGACTCTGGGACTCTGGGTTCGGCAGATCCGTCTGTTGGGCCGTCAGGTTGTTGGGATGCCGGGCTGTCGCTGCGGTATTAGACGACAATAGCTTGCCTTTTTGCGCTCGCAGCCCGTGACGTTTGACGCCATGTTTGATGGATGAAAAAGCCATTGATGTTACCAGCTGGGGTGCAAAGGTTGTGCGAGTGTGCTTGGGGGTGTGCTGGGTGGCCTTTGTGCCCCTGTATGTGTGTGTGTGTGTAAGAGTGTGTGTCTGGTTAGACGCTCTAACGGACCCCCAGTACCGTGGCGTATGCAAAGATGGCGCAATAGACGTGAAGTAACCGCCTCCTGCGGCGTAACTAAATCCTTTGGATTTGGCCAAGCCGGCAACAGTTTCGAGCTGCGTGTGTTTAATGCGCATTTTATGAGTGAGGAAAGCTGGGGTAAAATGGGAAATGGAAAATCCCCAACCCCAAACCGAAGCCCAGAGCGCTCGCGGAGGAGTGGCAGGGCAGAGGGCTTTAAAGTGCAAATGGGCGTGTTAAAGTTCGTGGCCTTTGCACCTGGGGGTTAGCAGTTCAGCTAACTGCATGCTGTTGCCAAAAACGGTTGACATTTGGCCAAATTTCCCCCCAAAAACTCGGAACCAAGCATCCTGAACAGACCATGGGAACCCACCTGGCATTAGCATAATTTTGCATAGCTGGCACTTTGGCTTTGTGGCGCATATTTCACACAAGTGCTGCATATTTTTGGGGACCACTTAAAACGCAAAATGAAGTCGCAGCTTAGGGCTCCTCCAAGGACCCAGCTTCATGCAAATCCGACGTGAGAAATGCGCGTATTAATAAATGTGCCGAAAGGCGTCCGTTTCGTCAAAAATTCATTTGCCGCTTGCACTGCGAAAATAATTTAATTCAAGGAATTGTTATAATTAATTACTATAGAATGTATAAATCAAATACAAATTTTTTATATTTGTTAAAAATTTATTAGTAATATATCATAAGTAATATTGCAATCAGCTATATAAAATTTTCTATATCAAACCATAACAGGTTATTATATTGTCCTACGGTTAAATGGAATTTTAATTAAGGAAAAATGTAGTTTGTTGATGGTGAATGCTACTTTTCTTACGAAAATTCTCATCTAAATTTAAAATCTATAAATATTTACCTGAGTAAAAACAAAATTTCGCTTTTTAGTTAGTTTTGTTTTATGATAAAAATTACAACAAAGTAAATGTTATCAAGTAAAAGTTCCTTCAATAAACCTGTAAAAGTTTTAAAGGTGTTTTGAATAAGTTTGAATAAGTAATGGACTAATTGCAATTTTCTTTTTTTCCCATTTTCTAATAATTTTTAAAGTTTTAAATCTTAAACATTTCTCCAAAGAAAAGTTGAATTTGTCTGCGTGTGACGATTTTTCCCGCTTTCTTTTATTGTCCGCCGCTTAGCACGGCAATTTACATTTCAAATTAGCAAGTTCATTGCTAAAAATTCTGGAATTACTTTTCATTTTCATTACACTCGCCGTTGGCCAAACTTTTTGTGTCAACTGCGGCGTTTCGAGCCCGGATTTCGGCTCACGGATTCCGGCTTAAGGCTGCGCTTTTCCTATGCTAATAAATTAATATAAATTCAAATTTGTTTGCCAACTGCTGCTGCCGCTGCAAAGTGTTATGCGTGTCAGGAAAATCGGTGGGAAAAACAGAGAGCAGAAGCGCGACCAAATGGCAAGTTCAATTTGCCTCCTTTTTTTTTTGTTTTTTGGCTGGACAACATTTTTCTAAATGGCTGCCAAAGTTTCATAAAAACCGCCAATGAAACAAGGCGCTGCCCCATCTCTGCCCCATCTTGAATATTCAATGGCCGCTTCCGCCCCTCGACTTGGAGTGCCACTTGGGGTCGCGTCGCCCAAGGAGCTGGCTTTCCTGCTGATGGTGGTGAGGTGGAGGCAGTGACGCCCCGGGCCGGGATACCGCCCCCTCCTCCACAGTTGTGAATACATGTGCATGCGATATCAAAAATCAAACTCGCAAAAGTCCGGAAAAATGCGAGCGCATTGCGAGAAAATGTTTGGAATTCGATGCGAGACCCCGGCAGACTCATCAAACAACCCTTGCCAAACAGAGCGGAAAGGCCAAGGGAAAATATAGGGAAAAATGGAAATTGGAAGGGGTGAAAATGGTTAAGCAGGGGGTTGCTGAATGCCGGATCTCAGGCATTAGCTACGCGCATTTAGCCGGCAATCATTTAACAATTTACAAATCGATGTTTAAAGACAACTTAAACGGTTCGCATTCTGGAATCTGGATCCCGGCATCCCTAAGGGAAAACTTCGCTTTAATGCCCTGACGGATTTCGAGCTGTGCGGTCGTCGTCAAATGGCCTCCTTGCTGTCATAACAATAACGGCATTTTTAGCACCTCATTAAAAAAGAGTTCATATCGCCGCATTTTGACTGAGTCGCCGGGCATTGCGACTGGCAGCGATTCACTCGCTGGATTTTCTTTTTACTGGCCAGCCATAAACGTTAATGTGGAGCAGTCAGCCCCGAAGTGCACATCAATTTTAACAACAATATTTATTTGCCATTTTGGCTTCGACTGCGGCGGATAAAACGGCCTTTCGATGAACGCATCAATTGCCAGGATCTTGTTAGGGTCTTGGCTTGGGCTAACCGGATTATCCACGAAGGAAAAATATAGAATACATTATAGAAATTATAGAAGGTAAAATATAGAAATAATTAAGGCTTAACTTTTTCTGGAATCCGAGTCATGGTATTTAATCCAAAAACAATATCTTTGATTGCCAACCTGAAAATAATGTTATGTGCCATAACTATTTAAAATGTTTTATTTGTTTAATTTATGATCGTACTCACATCTTATTTGTGGGATAAAAAGGGCAGGCATTTCGTGGAGTCTCCCTCCGTTGTAATGGAGACTGTAATAACTGAGCTGAATAAACGACCAATCGTTAGGGACAGTATTAATTACTCAGTAGACGGAGTTGATTCTTTTTCTGAGGTCAATACTCGATTCAATATGCGGGGCATAATTTAATCGCGCACCAGGCACAATTCTCGGCAAGAATCTCTTTTGAAATCTGCATAACCAACTTTGCACAGCAAAAGATGAGTCCGTCTGCTTTCCGCTTTTCCTTATAGGTTTTATTCTTTCAGCTTTCATTGCCCCAGCTCAGAGAATGGTCTGGATTTAAGGCATTTTATTCCGAGGAACCGGAGGGAGTCGAGTCCCCCGGCCCCGAGTCGCATAAACAAAGGAACTCTGTGTGGGTGCGTGCAGCTTTTGCTGTCTTTAAGTTTGACTTTATTGTGACAGTTAAAAGCGAAAATAATAGCAGTTAAAATCCCATAAAATGCGTCTTAATCATAAAAATGCGATTATAAAAATGGACGAACCGGAGAGAAGAACTCTTTCCCATCTCCTTGGGCTGTTGCTATTTTGTTGGCTGCCTTTGGCTTTTTCTTCTTTTATGAGCTGCGCTCATGGGTCGGGGATTTCCACGGGATTACGTTATTATGGCTGCTGCCGGCAAAGTCCTCCTCCATCCGGCGATGTGACATTTCTAATTGTTTATCATGTCGCGGTCGGGCAGCTTTAACTTTAGCTTTAACCGCCGTCAAGTGATGCCTGCGATTTTTTCGTTTGTTTTTATTAATTGCCCGCGCTTGTGCTGTGCGTCTGCAACTGTTGTGCGAACCCCAAAAACGCAAATCCTATAAATTTTTTACTACTTATTTACGCCACTACGGCGCATTTAGCCGTGTCAAGGAATCGCATAGCCCAGGTCGTAAAAGGCCAGACCTCGCCCCCATTCGATATCCAAATGCACTGCGAGAAACTTAGATTGCTTGTTGATATTTTAAAAAGTTATGATATCCACATTACATATAAAATAGCATTTGTTTATATTATCCAGTTACAAAAGTTAAATAAATAATAGCTCCAGATGTAGAATAAATATATCTAGGCTATTGTTTATCATTCCCAATTTATAAATATTTATAGTTAGAAGTTATGAAAAATTGGATAATTTCGTATACTTTTCTGAAATATATTGCTTTTGTGCTTTCGATTTTTCAAAACCATTATTGAGAGTTAGTTTTAGATGAAAACCAATGAAAATCCCCCACTGATACAGTCCAAAAATATTCCTTTGAGTGCTGTTCTGGTTGTCACTCGGGCAGTCGTTTGTCGGCCAGGGTCCGTATGGGTGAGAGCTTTTATTTTTGTGAAATTTCATCACGTTTTTATGTTGTGACCACGTGACGCCAGTGCCAGTGCCAGTGCTAGTGCCTGTTCCAGTGGCACTGCCGTGACTCTGTTATCCCTGCCCCCCGCCTGCCTGACTCTCTGAGGCCCTGCCCCCTGGGTGGCCTCGTCCTTCGGCCAAATGGTACGCTCCTATCTGGGCCAGGAGGCAAGGACAGGCCGCCACACACCTGCTGGCACGTAGGAAATGGAAATGGCACAGAAGTCCGGCAGCGCAGCCAGTCAAAGTGTCAGTGTGTAAGCTTGTAGCATTTTCTTAGATTGCCGCTGCCGCCGCTCCTGCTCCTGCCCCTGCTACACCGCCATTGTCCTGTCCTGACTGCCTGGCTGCCATCATGACGGCATCGCCTTTCGAAGCGTTCTGTCTTGCTTGGACGCTACTTGAGCTACATATTAAGCGTACTCGTTACGGCCAGAACAGGGTGACGCAAGCTAAAAATGTACGAATTTATTAAATACTTTTATTAATAATTATAATAAATTAAAAGTTTAATTGAAGCATTCATTCATTAGACATGGTTTTTAGCCCTGCTCTTGCTTTGACTAAGCCAAATCTAAGCCATAAAATAATATTATTTCACTACTTTTTGCAAATGTAAATGTAATAAATGTATCCCCATCTTATTTTTATTTTTTTTTTAAGCTAAAAGAATATCTAAAAAAAATTGTGTAGTACTTTGAATAAACATGATTGAAAAATCACATTCAGATCAAGATATTTATTTTATTTGAAGTTAGAAGAAAACCCTGTGCGGAAAACAGGCTTAGACAGGAATTAAAAGCCGGCAATGGCCTGCCTTGCATCCCGTTGTGCTGACATGGTCTCGTCCTGCTCCTGCTGTGTGTCCGGGCTTCCACTATATAGCAGCTATATCTGTATAGAAGTGACGCAGACCCTGCAGCCAGCCCAATATGTTTCCATTGAACTGCAAACGGCGGCAGATGTTACGGCAGAACCCCAACGTAGTTGTCGCAAGTAAAAATTGACGAAATTTATGTTGAAATTGTCAAAGCAGAAGGCGAGTCTCGTCACCTCCCCGGGCCCTGAGTGGGAATGGGAATGAGGATATGGAAATGGAGCTGGAGATGGGTGCACGTGGCAGTGGAGAAGTGAACCATAGTTACGCCTCTCAAAGCTTTTGATATTTCATCGGTTACCCTGGCTACACAGCAGCACAAAGGCAAAGCAGACACGTACTTGTGCGGACAGAACTCCGTTATGATCCTGTTTTTTTTTTCTTCTCTGCATTCTGTCCTATTCTATTCGACCGCACAACGTGCAATTGTCAGCGGAAACAACGCCATTGAAGTATTTTATGCACTTTCACATCATGGTCAGTTGGCGTTATGGTCTCGGGTCGAGCAACATGTGTGGACAATGTGAACCGATGTGAAGTGTTTAGGTTTGGGCAGGACTCGACCCACTCTTTTAATAAGGATGCACAGAAAATGTATTTGTATTGGTATCTTATTGATGTAAACTGATAGATATTTCGATTTAATTTTGGAAAATACATTTATTATTTTTTTTTAAATAAATAAAAACATACAATAGAGATACATTCTACAAGGTTGCTTATCAACAGGACAGAAATAAGTAAATAAGTAAAAAAGACAAAAGTCTATTAATATAAATAAGGATTAATGTACTGATCTTAGTGCATCAACGTCCAGACGGATTTGGCTTTGATATAAATTCAGAATGTCACAACTTTCTCTTCAGTCTGACCTTAACTTACTTATTGTTTGCAGTGAGATCCATTGGAACTATGATTTATTTTATCCCTTGTTCACCTATGAATGCCACTCTTTGTATGTCTACTTTATTGTACAATCATATGTATTACATTAGACTATTTGTAAATCCGGAAATAAAAACTATACTTCCTGCAATCTGATGAAATGCAAATGAAATCTCCCCCACAATGTACTACGATTATTCTATTGTTGAAGACTAATATATGTTGTCTGCATGTAGCTCCCTATACTAGTGGAACCACAGATGAATCGCTTATTAAGCTGCTCGTGGAAGCCGCTTAGGGGCGTGGTGCGTAGGTGAGTACTTTTTATTGCACAAATATTTGCCGTTCGCGTACTCGCTGCCAAACAAAAAGCACGCGACTTTGTGCCAGCGCCGAAAGTATGCAGACAATGTGCAAACAGGAACACACACACAACGCTCCCGAGCAGGAAAGCACACACTACCCACATCGCATAGGTAAAAACTAATTTTTCATCAACAAAATAAAATGCAAGCGCACACTGATAGAAATAATATGCAAAAATGAGCTTATTTTAATTGAAAATTGGTAAAGAAGCACTAAAAATAGATCAATATGTTGAAAATTCAATTCCTAAACATTTTATAATATTTAATTTGATTCCTAATATATGAATATAATATATAAATTACATGATTTTCGTATCATGAAATGGCTTTCTAAATTTAGAAAAGTTCCAGAGATATTGTACATTTTAAAGAATCGTATTAATTTGCATATATAAAGCAATCTAATCAGTTTTAAATTATCATAAAAACATCATGTTTAAAGTTTAAAATCATTTTTTTCCGGAAATTTTCCTAGAGTGTGGAAAAGCGGGAACAACAGGGCGGATGCTTCTGTTACTCGAAAGGCAAACGATATTTCAACACGCTTTTTGCCAGCCGCTTTGTAAATGCGCAAATTTTGTAACAAACAAAACAAAATGGTGGCAGGCGGAGGCGGAAGTAACGAAAGTATCGATGCGTGGCCATTGATGGATCCACGCCCCTCTTTTCCGACCACTTTTCCCATCCCGTTATCTCCGATGAGGCCCTGTGGTAGCCGCGTTTTATGCAACACATATTTGAGTCTATTAAAAATGCGTTTAAAATGCTTTCTGTGGTTTTACGGTTAAATTGTTAAATTCAAATAAAATTGATTTTTGTTGGCTTACACCACGAGGCGGGTGTGTGTGAGGGGGCTCTGCTTTCCGCGCATATTGCGAATTTTTGCTTCAATGCATAGTTGGAAAATTAAATGCAAAAAGGCTTACAACTAACCGAGCTGTGCGGCACAACAAAATCATTTGCAAAATGAGGGCTACATGTGATCGAAATGTTTTCCCCGGCAGCGAATTCCTTGGCAGCGATTCGTTGGCATGCGGATTAGTCGGAAGCTTTCAGCAGGTGCAGGTAAGGTGCACCATTAAATGGTATTGAATTAAAAAAAACTTACTAAATAATCTATGAAAATGGTTGAGTTAGATAATAGTTGTTTTAATCGGCTTAATGATTTACAATTTAGTCGTAGACCACAATTTCTACATATATATGACTATTCAATGCGTTGTGGTATATTTTATAATTTCGAAAAGTAATGTTTGGGATGCGTAGAAAATATTTGAGAATGTAAATAAATGTATTAAAGGTGCTCAAGAAATCACAAAAGTCTTTAAAAATCCTTAAAAAGTTGTATTAAAATATGCAATTGAATTTTGGATGTATTGAACTAAGAATAAATTTATGTTTTATTTTTAGGATATAAAATTTTAGAAGGGGCGATTTCGATAGCATAAATATTATATGTATCTATAAGTATTTAAAACATTTCCAATATCATCAAGAAAAAGACAAATACATTTATAAATTAAATTTTGTTTTAACATATTATTAGAATTTACAAAATTACTATTTGCTTAACTATTTAAGAAGAAATACATAAAAATACATATATGAACTACAGTTCCATTAATCATTTTTATTTCTCTTACTTCTAATTTTTCCATAACTCCATAGCGCGTATTGTATACATACCTTTAGGGGCTTGCGAATTTTCCTTTATAGCAAATAAAACTGAATTTGTAGTTTCCGTCTAAATTATGTCAATGATATGCGTCAAGTGATGGGCAAATATGTTAGTTGAGCCAATGGATGGCTGCATATCGATCCTGGGACAAAGAACTCGAACGATAAATGCCTCTGAAGTCATGTGAAAAGTGCCAGGGAACAGTCAACAGCCAACTGCCATTTGGATGCAGCCTGGGCTAGGAAATGGTGAGTGAGTGGAGTGGTGGGGGGCTTCCTCAATGAAACATGCAACGTAATTTCCATGTGGGTAACCAGCAATTTCTGGCATGTAACATTTTTCAACATCAACAACTCCAACAATATGGCGGCGCTTCCGCTCTGCAACTCGCCGTGGAACATACACACATCCGGGGATATGCAGCCAAGCGCAAAACACTACAAGAAAAATCGCAAGTGAGGCGAATAAAATATTATTTTCTAATGCTCGAAGACACAAACAAAGCCGTGGCCGGGAGGGTCAAATGGATGGATGCTGGATGGTGAAAAAATACGAGTAGAAGAAGGCGAAACGCTGAAGTGAAATCAAGAAAAATTGTTTAGTTCTTTGGCTCCTCTCTGGGTCCCGTTCTCGGGTCTGGCGGAGAATAATGGCTTGGGTGCTCTACTTGGGGCTTAATCCATCTTAGTCTAGTCACATCCACTACCAAGGATGTGGCCGGGGATAAGGGGATAAGGACGGGGATGACGACAACAAGGACTTTGAAATGTTGCCAGAGCTCTCCGGAGATGGAGCGCAAATGTAAACAAAAAACGAAATTATTCTGCAGCATTTGTTCGCCCGCTCGACTTTTTTATTTTTATATTTTTAAAGCGCTTTCCTCAATTTTTTCCCATTTCGTTCCATTTTTTTTGTGTGCTCATGCGAAAGCGCCTTAAGTTATGCTGCCATTTTTCCCGCCCGCTTTCTTTCTTTTCCGCTGCTTCTATTTTGAGCAATATTTTTTGTAATAATGTTGCCTCGCAGGCGAACGCGGCTAAATGAAATGAATTGTGAAAAATGTGCTCCAACTCCGACCTCAGTTTCTGTTCCTTGGGGGGGGTAGCTCCTTCTCCTGCTCCTCCTCTTGGTCTGGCTTCAGTGGTTGAGCTGGCCGCTTTCGAACTCAATTACATAAGCGCTGCCGCCGCTTGGCAGTTTGTAATTTTTTGTCGGCAAATGGCAAGTCACATAGCCCTGGCCTCGGTCCAAAATCACGTAAAATGTCAAATTGCGAAACGTCAGGGAAAATGGCGCGTTTGTTTTGTCGTCGCTGTCGCTCTTTCTTTCCCTGTTGTCATTCGCCTTATCTACTATTTTAACGCTCAAGTATTTCTGCCTCTCGGTTCCCCAATTCCCAATAGCATCCATCCAGCACACACCCCCCACACACACACGCCCAACCCCTCCTCAGCATTCAAAGCACACAACAAAAATGCCAACAATCCAAAGTTGAGTTTTCTTTGGAATTTCTTGGCGCTTTTTTCCTACTTTTCTCTGGCTCCTTAAACATTTTTTGTTCGTTCTTCGCTTTTTTTTGACATCTCTGCTGGGGAGGCAACATGCGCGCGCCACAATGACAATTGCTTATTTGTGTTTGTGTGTTGGTGTGCGTGTGTGGGTGTGTGGGTGGTGGGTGACTGTGCGGGGTGGCACTGCCACAGTTAACATGTAACTTCAGCGTCAAGTCAAACGAATGTTGTCCTCGTCATCGTCGCCATTTTGTTTTTTGCCAATGCTTTCATACACTGAGAAAAGAAGAGCTGAGAAAGGTCAGAAGAGACAATGATTTGAGTACGTATTACTCTATCTTTTTCAGAAAAAATGAAGTATTATTTTAGTCTAGGCTAAAATTGTATTTGTGCTACAGAAATCATTTTGTGAAATTATAAATTATGCTACAAAATGTTCCATAGTAAAATAAACCAATTTACAATGTTTAAGGAACGTACAAAATTTGATTGCATTGTTTTAGACGAATTCTTATGGATTTTCAAAGTTCTTAGTGATTTTATTTAAGTCCATCATTAAATATAATTACATTCCTTCTTATGTGCTCATAAGCAAAGGCTGTGAAAAACATAGAATTTCAATGGGGTCTAAAATGAAATGCAAAATAATAGTTTGTGGAGTATGTACTATGTATGTACATTTAAAATAAGCAATTATATTATTACGTTATTCTTAAAAATAAATTATGAAAATTAAAGCTATAAGCTAGTAAATACAGGGTAAATTTTTTGGTATGTTATAATTTCTAAAGGTAAGAGCTAACTAGATTTTCCCGCAGTGCTCCTACTGCTGCTGCTTTTTCATGGCTTCCATGACCGTTGGCTGCTGACTGCTCTCGTCTTGTCTGTGACTCTTATGGCCCTGTTTTGTATGTTTGCGGAGCTGCGTTCTGCTACGCATTCCGTTGGTATTCTACCATTAATACTTGTCTACTTAACGGTAAATTACAGACATTAAACGCACGCAGACACACACACACGCACACGAACTTGCCGAAAAGAGTGTGTGCGTGCGCCTGGCTGTGTATTGGTAATAAGGATGGGAGGACATCCCGCATCCCGCATCCGTTCCACTCGGATGTGCTTATTTGTTGTCAGTACGCGTCAAACATTTGAAAACATTTATTTTTGCCCCGTACGAATGCTTCAATACTCGTAAAGCTTTTGCCAGCTGACAGCTCGTCGCCAGTTGCCAGTTGCCAGTTTATTTTTTGCCATCCCTCCACCAATTCCGGCCGGAGTTTCCCCTTAATTTCCCGGAGCCCCCGTAGCTTCCCGTTTCCAGCGGTGATAAATGGGGGCCGCAGTGCCGGTCGGGAAGTCCTCTATTTGTCCCCATTCCGGGGAACTGTTTTAGGGGGTTCCCAAAAATTTAAGAGCTACCAATCAAACAAAATATCATAAATCAAAATTGGTAAACATTTGATGGTCACATTTTATTTAAAAATTAGAATCTTGTAATAATATAATAAGGAAAACTGTGTTATAATTAATAATGGGCTTCTAGATATTAGAGAAAGTAATCCACATATGATTATTATATTATTTACTTAAGTTCACTTCCTTAAAAACTGGTTACACCAAAATAAACTTAAAAAGTACAAAAATACCCAGTACCTTAAAAATATCTTACACTTCCTTTAAGTACCCGTTTAAAGTCACAAAAAAATCTCAAACTAAGCCCGAAAATTCTACCAGAAATTGCATCATTCAATTTGGAAATTCCCCAAACCAATGCCGATGTAAAGTGTGCGCTGGCCACGTGGAAAAGGCAGAAAGATATTCTTTTTGTTTTATTTAATACCCCCCGCTACCCCTCGACTTTTCTCTTATGTGCGGCAAGGCCGTAGAATCAACAAAAGTAAAACAATACCAAAAATCAAACACACAGAACAGAACAACTGAAAGGTGATGCACGTTTCCATCTTCAGCATCCCGGCCAGGGGACCGAGTTCGGGATCCAAGAGGCAGTAAGGAGATGCGCCGAGGAGGACTTGTGAAATACTTTTGTGTAACTTTGGCTGAAAACTTTATTTTGTGTATTATATATCCTGTTAACAATATACTTCAGTGTGCTAGCCGTTGCTTCAAAGGAACAACAAAGCCCAAGAGTCACTTAGCACTGGAAGGATACGCGTTCATGGGTGGTTGTGCGAGGTCTGTGTGTGTGCGAGGTATGTGTGTGAGTGCGGTTTCCGTTAGCCAACAGCCTAAGTTGGTTTGTCTCACGAGCAGCAGCCAGCGCCGAATGCTTTCAGTTTTCAGCTTTCAGCTTTCTTTTGTTTAAAATTTGGTTTGTGTCAGCAACCACACGAACGCACACAGACCCACGCACACTCGGCGCACACACAAAGCCAAATTGTTTTAAAAGAAAGTCAAAGGTCCTTGTAGGATGTCGAAAGGGGGGTGGAGGGCTGGGACCAAGTCGAAGACATGGCAAATAGGCGGCTTGGGCGGACAAAACTTTTTCAAACTAAACAAGTCATGCACATTTTTTGGCCTTGCTCGGGGTATGAGTATGTGTGTCTGCTTGCTCATATGCGGTGTTTGTGTGTGTGGGAGTATTTCCGTTTCCGCTGCAGAAGGAGGCATCGACTCACAAGTACACAGAGGCATATGCAAATTTTTTGCCGCCTTGTTATTTTGAGGAAATATGCATTAGTCCTGCCGGAAACTTTGCACCAATTTACATATATTACTCCGCACTTTTCTCGGTTTCAAAGAAAACCAAATCGCATCACTGGTTTCAATAAAACAGTATCCTAAATTTCTACTATTTTCTATCCTTAAAATGACCAATTCCCAATTTACCAAACAGTTTTTCTCTCACATAAATTGGCTTTCAATTAAAATGTAAAATTAAAAACTTGTCTTTTACAGCCATAATTGAAATTCTGTAGTACATTTCATAATTTAAAAACATTTTTGTCAATTTAACTAAAAAGGATATTTTAAAGAGTATGTAAATTTTGTTAATACAAAAAACTTAGAGATTCTCAAGCTACAAAAAAGAGACATCTAAGTTAAATTAAAGCTGTATAGAATTTGTGAAGATAAATCGTCATTATTACTTAACCGATAACATAGGGGTAATAAATTTATTAATTAGTAATAATAATAAACGTATAGTTCGTTAAACATTAAATTAAATTCACAAGAAAACCCTTAGATTTATACCGAATTACATCGGGTAAAACGCATCCCCTCTTAAGTATGCCTAGGATGCTTTCACTTTGAGGAGCGACACACAAATCACTGAACGGGGCAGCCGGCAAAGGCCATAAATACCAAATTGACACTATTACACGGCCATTCACAGGACCTGCCCCTCCCCTGGAATCCTCCTCTCCCACCAGCCATGTCCTTCTTACCTGCATGGTCGCCTTCACGCAGCCGGCGAACGCGTGGCCGCCTTAATGGACACCTTCCAGATTAATTGCTGCCGGCGACGACGCTTTAACGACACCGACCACCACATGAACCGCAAAAAGAACAAAGCATTAAGCTCCGACCTGGCAGAGGGGAAGGTCGTGTGTTTAACCAGTCAAAGTCACGTGTCAAATAAAATGTCAACAAAATAATTGAGTTATTTATTTGGGCATCAGGCCCTGCCCGGGGGCGGCAGGGCGTTTAATTTTGGCCGCCCACCGGAGCCCGAGGAGCGTGTGTCGGGTATTTAAAAATCCATTGGCGGTCATCCGACTAAGCCGAGAGTTACTTTGTCAGTCCTGAGGCTCAAGTGTTGAGTTCATTGCAATGCAGGGCGCTTGACTATTTTTTGATACTGGTCACAGTCACCCCTGCACTGAGAGAAACTCATGAACTTATGCAGATTTTGTAGTTTAATTATAGGAAATCGAAAAGAGAAGGAAAGTCAATGTAAATATGTACAAGAAAGTTAAATATGGTTTAGAAACATATATTTGTATTTATTTTTCAAAATGTATAATATATATATATGTGACATGATTAATAGCGTTTAAAATAACACTTATAAATAAATTAATTGAAAATGTTAATCTATTTGGATCTGTGGAATATAAAGAAAATGTTGTATAATACTTATTTCTTTATAAAACGTAACTATTCTTAACTAAAAATCAATCATAATAAAATGGCAAGTCACCAATTAAATTCATTAATAAATTTAAAATTATACTATATGAATTATTCATAGCCAGTTAGATTTTTTCCCTGTGCATTTGGGCCTCCAGGTTTGCCCAATTGACACGTGCCGGCCGCATTGGAAGGATGTGCTCGCCTCGGCATCCTTGTGGGCTGCTGCTGCTAAATGATTTTCTAGTTGCCAGGCAGCAGGAGCATCGCCATAGCCGGGATTAGCCGATGACGGGAGTGTTGCTCGGAATCCTGGGACGGGTAATGCCCTAAGCCGAGATGCTCAATTGAAACGAAAATGATATTTGCTCAGGCCCGGCCGCTGGCTGTGAGTCCTGCGAGCATCCTTTTCGGAGCTCGCTGCTAAGCAAATACAAATAAAGACCTTTGATGTGAATTTATTGGCAATCGCCAGAGATGAGGATGTGAAGCGGGGTGAGGACGGGGCGTGGCAGCCGCAGAGAAGGGTGGGGACTGGGAAAGGGGCGTGAGAAACATCGCAGGGAAATTTGCACAACAAATGTTTATGAATTTTGCGGCTCGGATAAATGCATAAATAATGCATGTGCGCTCGGCCACTGAATATGAAAGCCAAGTGCCAATGCCCCGTGCATTTATATGCGCATAAATAAATGTTAAACATTCTATTCTCTGTGTGACGGACCAGTGTTTCTTCGCATTGTAATGCTTTTTCATTTAAAATGTCCTGAGTCTGGGCCATAAAACCTCAAAGTCACTCGCCGTTCGGCACGTGGAAATTATGAGAAGGACAACGTCATAAAGTGAGATATGGCTTTCTCGGAACTCCTTCCTCCCGGCGGCATAAATTATGTAAATGCAGGGGGAAAGCAGTCTCAATCCGGTGTCTCCAATCCCGGGCCTCGTACATACTATTAGTGCAAGACCCGGGTCCATTAGGCTCACCACACGCGCCACCCAGAAAAACCTGACCCACACCACCACATCGCACCACCCGAAATCCTCCTCCTCTGCCACCGCTGCTCCAAAAATTTCGACAACATGTTGCGGCCCGGACAAAAAAGGTCAACATTTTACGGTTGATTAAAGTGCGCCAGGCTGCTCCAGCTCACAGCTCCGGCTCCGGGTTTCGATTCACATTCAGCTCGAAGCGCTTTCGAGCGCCCAAATTGCTGAAATATTTAATGAAGTGCATAAAAATAATTTGTACAAATATTTCATGCATTTCGGTTGAGAAATATTAAGCATGTACGAGTTTTTCGGTTTGTGCTGCCCCAAATACAATATTTTTGTCAAATATTTTTTTTTTTTCGCAACTTATTTGTAAAACCGCCGATGGGCAATTTGCGCATATTTGTTAATGGAAATTGTTTAAATGGCCCGAAGTATTTGCCCAAATAGACTGCTGCTGCCAGGTTCGGTCGGATCCCGCGGCGAGTTGGCCGTAATTGAGCGAGTGACCAAAAGGGAGGCACAAAAGGTCAACTTTATCCGTGCACCCACATCCCTGCACACCCTTCCGTCCTGCGAATCCATTTAAATGTGCCACACAACTTCAGCTTAGCCCTTCCCAGAGCCAGCTTTGAGTCCCTTTATTAGAGCAAAAAATATTTCAATTATTCGCCGGGCTAAGCCTGGCCTGGACTTAGAAAGGTGTTAATTTGGCTAATTTCACTGCGGCCTCGAATATTTCGAATTATTTTATATATAAAACAATTTGCAACCAAAAGGGCTGTATGTCGACTCCTCTCACTGCTGTATTTCTACATTTTTATGCTTTGTTGTCTAGACTGGTGGGGATAACTACACTTGGTCAAGGTTTGAGTTTAATGAGTGTTTAGAGACTCGGATTTATAGCTGATTACACGTTGAAAACTATGAAGCATAACTATAAGTCTCAGTGAACTTCGCTCCTAAATTCAAAGAACATGTATATTTTCTCATTATTATGTTATAAACTACGATAATTACTTATTGATTTAACATAAACAATGATAATTTTTCATTGTTTAACGTTAATTTAACTGAAGTTATTAGGTTGATTAATTAAATTCATTCAAATAACTTTCAATAAGGTCCTTGCAAGTGTCATTTTTTTATACTTATAAATTTTCTATAAACAGTTTATGATCAAGGGGGTTTCGTATATATATTATTATTTTAATAAGTTATACCTAACTTTTAATAATAAAAAGTTTATTATTTAAGTTTATAATTTATCTAAACCTTTTAGCTTTTATTTTGTTTGGTATTTTGGATTTTTCCTATATTAGCGAACTACAAGTTTTACAAACTTGTTCGCTTTTGTTCAATCGCATTGGCAATTGTGATCGGCTTTTTGCTCATTACTATTCCGCTGGTGACAGATTGGCTGGCCTGGCAAACCCGTTTTCAGCATGAGTTTCGTCCTGGTGCCTGTGCCTCAAAATCTACGCCATCCTCCTCCTCCATCCGCAGTAACACAGCCACCCCGATGTCCAACGCTGGGTGGTTGCAGGCCGCATCGTAAAAAGCGTAACGCATAAATGACGAGGCTGTTTCCAGCAGAACAGTGCGGAACGGTGCTGTAAGGACACGTTCGGGGGCGGTCGATGAGGCTGCAACAAGGAAGGCTCAGCAGAGCAGCTAGCAGATTGTTGGACAAGTGGCGCCCTTGTTTTGCGGAAAGTGTTGTTTCCTTTTTTGCCGGCGAGATTTTATGGCGCAGAAAATTGAATGATTGATCGCAAAAATAGGCGCAACTAATTAATTTTCGACCCTGCCAGTTTGGGGTGTCAGAGTTTCGGAGGGGGCGTGGCCGCATCGATGTCATCGCCAAACCGGTGGCCACCTGCAAACAGGACCTTCCCCTTTATTTTGTATTTTTAAGTCGGAATACAGAGAGAAGGCTCAGGAAGTTCGGCCTTTTCGTTCCATTTCATTTGCATAATTTGCAACTTAATTTAACCGACTTCGGCGGGTTATATGGGATAGTTGTGTATCCCGGGGATTTTCACACGTGTGCCACATTTTTTGAGCCTTGGGCTTGCCACGCCCTCCAGCCAACCGCAGTGCCACTTTTTGCGGTTCACTTCGTTTTTGTCATTAACTTGCGGCGACGACGTCCCTCTCCATTTCCCGCCCCGCCACGTGGAGATGATTTAACTTCGAGCCAGAATTGTAGTTTCCATCCAGTCACATGCCGACT
>JAEIHY010004744.1:0-11694 GCA_018904565.1 Drosophila tsacasi
TATCATTTCTATACAAAAATATCGATATATTGATATTTTGATATATTATCGACCACCCTAATTAAATTGTAAATTATTTTTACACATAAAAAAACACGTTAATTACCGATAATGGCCACCTTGGAGGACAAGCTACTGGGCGAGAAACTGGAGTACTACTGCAGCAGCAGCGAGGGCGAGGACAACGGCGACGATGGCGACGAGGGTGGCAGCAGCAAGGGAGCGGGGAAATCTGGATCCTCTGGACTCACCATTGACACGGATCCGAATGCCACACCGGCGGGCGGTTTCCGCCAGCAGGGATCCACAAATACGGGACCCAAGGGCGTGGTCAAGGACTGGCAGAGGTTCAAGCAGCTGGAGGCCGAGCGTCGCGACGAGACGGAACGCCAACGTCTGGCACTGGCCAAGAAGCTAACGATGACCACGGCCACGGCGGCCGAGGATGAGGAGCGCAAGCGACAGGAGGAGCTGGACGCCGAACTAGACGAGCTGATGAGCGAGGACTTTCTGCAGCAGTACCAGAAGCAGCGCATGGCCGAGATGCTGCGGCAGTCGGGCGGCCACCACCAGCAGTTCGGTAAGGTGCAGCAGCTCACTTCACACAGTGAATTCCTCGCCTGCGTGGAGCAGGAGAACAAGCACACCACCGTCATCATACACATCTACGAGCGCAATCTATCCGCCTGCAGCACGTTGAACCAATGCCTGGACAGCCTGGCCAGCGACTATCCGTCCATTAAATTCGCCAAGATCTGTAGTTCGGTGGCCGGCATGAGCCGGGATTTCCGCACCAAAGGCCTGCCCGCCCTGCTGGTCTACAAGGCCCAGGCTCTCATTGGCAACTTTGTGCGGCTAACCGATGATCTGAGCGATGACTTCTTCGCCTCCGATGTGGAGAGTTTCCTCATCGAGCACGGCATTATAGTGGATAGAGCTCTGTACAATTAAGCTAGCTTAGCGAAGTCCTCCAAGCTGACAAGTAACGATAGGTTTTTCAAAATTTTATGTAAAGGTTTGTAAACAGAATAATGAATGCAAAGCAAGTCGAAGATGCATGCTAAAAAGAGAGAGCCAGGCAGAACGAGTTTTCTAAATTCGATCGCGGCTTAAAAACTTAAGAAAACAAATCAAAATTAGTTTATGCAGTTATTAAAACGATTCTGAAAAAATTTTAGTACAAATTCAGTCTAGAAATTCTACGGAAATCAATTATTTTCAAGCTGACAAAATCGAAAAATGAAACAATGAATTTAAAATATGATACGCCCTAATTTTTTGTTAAAAATGCTGAAAATCATGTGAATCTCAGGCTCAAATATCAAATTAAACTACAAATTAACAAAAAGTGTTTTAACCTTAACAAGAAAAGCTTCTTTATAATACAACTTTCTGATAACCCATTTTCCTACATTATTACCAGAAATTCTCAAGAACCTTCGTTGCTTGTCAGCTTAGATAATGGCTTTTAAGCTAAACCCAAAAGCAAAAACTTCTGACCAAAAATGTGTTCGTAAGCGCATTAGCATTTAAGTGAGAACGTAAGCCAGGTGCCCGCCCTCAATGATTTGTTTCCAATTTAATTATTTATTTTTCTTCCATTCAGTAATTAGAGTTACATTATATGTACGATTCTTTTCTCTTTTGGTTTTTATACAGAATTTTCTTAAAGTGCAACTTTCACACACACAGAAAACAAAAAATAGTAAGGAAAACTGGAAAATGTCTCGAAAAAATGTGGAGAAATAATAAAAATCGTTGAAAAAATATTTGAAAAATGTATTCGAAATGCATTTTGCACTTGAAACAGATCCTGCTCACTAAACATAGCGTCGTATAATCTATATATACCTTTCCGTCATCATTTACAGTTTACAATTTACGATTTATGATTATGTAATAGTATTTTTAGTGGCTAATGAATGTACTTCACTCGAACTCGACGTACTCTGTAAGGTTTATACAATTATATATTATATATAATATATTTTATAGCTTATAGCCTACCATAATATACAGCAATAAAAATGATGTCGATCGATACAGTATATAAAGTATTTCAACAAATTGGTGTTTCTTCATTCAGAGCCTTATAATATTTATGTATATTATAGATTCTCTTTCATACTAGGTATGAAATGGTTTCCTCTTGCAATTCTCTTTATTTATTTATCCAACATTTAGATTTAATTATGTAAATTCAATTTGTAACAAACACACCGAACAGCGAGGGGAATTGTATGTGTATATATCGGTTTTTTTTGGGACTTTGCAAAGTATTTTTCAACTCCAGCTGAAAAATCTCCAAGTCTGAGTAGAGGGGGAAACAGAACTACTGTGTGTGGGGGCAGTGGAAATTCGATCTGCGGAATCTCAGTCCTGCGCAGACCTTGATCTTGAATCTTGGAATTATCTCGATTGTTTGTGGTGTGTTCTCTGTTCTATCTTTCGTTGTAATAGTTCTGATTCCCCCCCTCTGAAGGGTATATTCATATGTTGCTGTGTACTGGAATATACATATTAGATATATATCTTGGGCATACAGACATACACATATATATAGACTATATGTACACACAAATAACGCTATTAACATTAACAATAAACATCCGCAGCATTTTACACAAAATTGATTTCCATTTCGCAGTTACAAGTATAATTTGAAAAACGCTTAACTATAAATTAATTAAATGCTAAATTTTCGTAAGAACAATGTAGAATTTCCATATATATATATATAGATAAGATTTTCGATTGGTTTCGTGTTTTGTTTGTTGCTTTTTTGTACTTGTGTCTGTTGTAGATCTGTAAATCTGTAACTCTTAATTCTTTATTCTTGGTTCTTGATTGTATTTAAAGACGACCCTTCGGTTCTTTCGATTTGATTTGAATTACAAGGTCAAATATCATGTGAAATGTGTGGTTCGAAATCGAAATCGATTGGTTAATTTAGTAGATTGTTCAGATTTGAGTTTGGTTTCTTCTTTTCTGTCGTTGTTTCAGGTGAAAAACTTCGTTTATTTCCTACCTTGACAATGTTTCAAGTTTCCAGAGATTCTTCTTCCAACAAATAAATGTTTTAAAAATAAAACCGTATGGGTAAAAAACAACGAAATGAATGCTGAATAAAATTTGGCAATTAGTTGCATTTTACAGTTTAGTTTTCAGTTGTAAATTTTTGTTATCTTTTGTTTTGTTTTGTTTTTTTTTTTTTGTTTAACTAAAGAAAATCAGCCTTTTCTTGCTATACACATTAAATACATATATATTATTACAATAATCTAATATATAATGCATTAAGAGTTATCAGGGAAATCTCTAGAGATTGTAAGTTTAAATAATGCGACATAAAAACCACTTAAAAAAGGGAATTTAGTGTGAATCTATCCTGGCACTAATATAATTTACACCAAATCTCTGTGAAATCTCTAGAGATTTCGAAGAATAGCGCCCGTTGGAAGTATATAGTATGTAGTACGTATTAAAAACAAGTTTATCCTTTTTCTTGGTTAGATCTTATAGTAATAGCTGTCGCAAGAGTCCTGGCTGATCTCAGTCCTCCGTGCCGCCATCCGGTTGCCGACGTTGTCCCTGTTACAGCCGCGGCGGCTTGAAGCTCAGCGTCGTCGTGCACTCCACGCCCACGTCCATCCGATGATCGCTGCCATCATCATCCTGGGACATTGTCGAGATGCCGCATTCAGCAATCGAGTTCCTCACCGACGGCGGCTGCTCAGCACCGGGTAGGAGGCCCACCATGAGCAATGGTTTATTTAGCACCGAAACTCCAGCTGAACCCGGATTGCTGCCGGTCAACTGATCACTGCCCAGGCTATTGCTACTGTTGCTCTGACTATTGCCGCCGCCGCCAATCTGCTTCTCCTTGTTCCGCCGCAGCGAAGATCGATACTGGCGCGGCACATTGATGAGTAGCCGGCGGGTGGTGGTGGGATTGTGGCTGCTGGTGGTGGTGATGTTGTTGGGGTTAACGGCTCCTCCGCCGAGGCCGAGGCTGGGATTGAGGGCGTGACTGGTGACTGGACGTCGGGCTGCAGCGTACTGAATGGACTCGGCGCTGTTACTCAAACGGATGTTGCCAACTGAAGAATCATCGTCGTCATCATCAGCATCATCATCATTGAGGGGATCGGGAATAATTGGGGGGCAAAGAAAAAAAACAGGAGAAATAAATTATAGACTGGATGAGTTAACTGTCGTTCGTTGGTGGTGGTCTTTTAGTGGTGGCTTCTTCTCCTGGAGGAGTAGCATATAAATGTTGGGTGTTTGGTTGTCATTTGTGGTGTTCTGTTGTTGATATGGGGTTATGGCTTACTACCTGTGGCAACTGCTGACTCTGAGAATAGTTTACCAAATACAAATGTACAAAAAGGTGGAACACAAAATTCGGAGGGGTTAGTAAACAACAACAAGTACAACACACACACACACGTGTAATTATGCATGAAACACAAAAAAGCTTTACACACATTTTTCCTTTTTCTCTTGTCTTTGTTTTCATTATACACAGTATAAATAAATAATAAAGTTTATTGTGGTTATAATAAAGCATAAATCATAAATTAGAGCAAATTACAAACACACACAAATTAATGGGTAATCATTAACTAAATCGAAACTAATACAAATGAAATGCTAGAAAATATTTTATATCTTAAACAAAGAAATCTTTGCTTGTTTACCATGCACACTTGGTTAGGGAAATCTCTGTTAGATATTAGCAACATTTTGAATGGATTTTCGGCTCTTACACGACGTTTCCAATCCAACTTCTTATAAATACTAGAAAGCATGATGAACACACACTTTGAATCCTTTTATTTTTAACAAAAAAACATACAAATAAATAATAATGTTTAGCATTTAGGTGGGACATAAGCAACAAAATCATGATTGGATGCAAAACACAAGACATTTCTCATTCCAAATTGATGTTTTTTTAGTTCATCTTTTTAGCTCTTATCGTCTCTTTTTCTTGTTCTTTTTCTATCAAAACAAAAAGTCCAAAACATTGAAAATGACTGTGGCAAAGTTGCTGTTGTTGTTGTTATTGATGCTGCCACTGCTCCTGCTGTTGTTGTTGTTGTTCCTGAGGGAGGAGGAGCCAGCCACCTCATAGGATTCATATTGCGAGAAGGCGGCGGCATTGGGTTGCGGCGTCGAGTGTCGCATCAGCAACATGGGCTCCACATGCTGCTGCAGCTCGTGAGCCAGCAGCGTGTGTGGTCCGCCGTTGTCCAGTGAATCACTGCCGTCATCGCTATCCGCCGCCTCCTCCTCCTCCGCTACAACAACAACAGCAGCAGCCTCAGTAGCAGGCGGCACCAGCCGGCATCGGCTCAAGCATGGTGTGGAAAAGTAGCATGTGGTGGTGGCGACGAGTGGCGGTTCGTGTTGATAGATGCTAGCCAGGTTATGGTCGCCGCTGTTAGTGTTGTTGTTGTTGTTGTTGTTGTGGTTGTTGGTGAGAGCAGTTAGTCCGTCGTTATAACTACCCGTATTCACGTCCAGCAGCAGGCGTCGCTGCTGCTGTTGCTGCTGGTGTTGCATGGGCGGTGGCCTCAGGAGGCCCTTGGAATGTATCTGTTGCTGTTGCTGCTGCTGCTGCTCCTTCTGGTGTCCGTAGCTGTCCTCGGTGTCCATCATATCGTCAAAGTGATGCTGCTGCTGCTCCTGGTCCTGTTGCTGCTGCTGCTGGCGGCGATAAAAGTGATAAAGCAGCGCCGCCTGGTTACGCTCGCCCTCCGTTTGGGCCTGTCGCATATCCCGGGTGCTGCCGCCGCCCAAGTATCCAGCGGCGGCGGCCAAGCAGCAGTTGCTGCAGGTGTCCGCCGGCAGTTGGAGGGTGACCACAGCATCCCGGGGACCCAGGAACCACTCGGAGCGGGTGCGCATGCGTGCGGTTTGGCGTTCATGGACCTAACAGCGTATTTCAAATATGTTTTGTTCATTTGTTGTTGAGTTCGGGTTGTTGATGTTGTTGTTGTTGAGTTCATTGTAGATGTTGTTGTAGTTGTAGTTGGTGGGGAAGACGGAGGGGGATTCAAAATTATCGCATTAGAGTTTTTGTTTGGCATTAATTGAAATTATTGTTGTTTTTTTTTTGCTAGCAATAATGATTTCTTATTTTTCGTATTTTTCTTGCTTCACTTATGGTTAAAAAACTTTAAAAAGGCAAAACAGAAAAAAAAAACTTGAAAGTAAACTCAAAAACTAAAATTAAATAAAAAAAAATTGTAAATTGTTAACAAAATATTTAGTTTTAGTGGCAGAATCAGCGCAGAGTGAAAAAACTGGTGCAAAATTATACAAAATGGATGTAGTACTCGGGGTATTCGAAGTGACAAGGAGTAAAAGGATACATTTTACCAGGAATACCCCTAAAACATACTGAACAAGCATAAAATTAGAAATATAATTAATTATGGAAACAACATTCAGTGAAGAAACCGCCGCCAACAAGCGCGCTTTGATTGCTCATCTTTTGAGGTGGAAACACAACAACGATCAGGAATAATGAAGAATTAATTACAAATGCAATATGTGTATAACTCGGGGCTCGTGTGTTTTTTTTTTTGTTTTGTAGTATGTTTCGCATGATTATGTCTGTGTTTTGGTTTTGCTCTTTGCTTATCAACTAAATGTTATTTGGTTAAATAATTAAGCTACATGCATTTATGCAGGGTGCACAGCAAACAAATAACAAAGGCAGGCTCTTCTAAGCTACATAGACAAGGCAAAGACAAAGGGTAAGAATTACAAGTATATAATATATATATGTTTATGAAATGATAACACAAAAATTAAGCTATGGTGCAGAGATAACAATTTATATTTCGAATGGCTTAGGTGTCTAGAAATAAATATATATTACAAAATAATTATTACAACGAAATCAAAGGGGAAGGAACACAGCATTTCAGCATTTCAGCTTATAATACAGAGTGTGTGGTCTATTTTTGTCAAAGTGATAAGACCGATAATATTATAAGTAAATAATAACAAAGTGTAGTAGTAGTATCTATAAAATAACATCTACATTTACAAATTGTGTACAAAAGATTGAGTTTGTGGAAAAGATGTTGTTATACTTCTGCTTGATCCAAGTTCTCTTTTAGCTCCAGAAAATCCACAGATCCACATGAAAAATCCCCGTAAAAAGGTAAGACTAAAGCCTAAAGACTTGATTAATCAAACCTACAATATTTTTAAATATTTATTTACAATCTCAGCTAAGGCCTAACTCTAAGTAAAATCGTGGAAAACTTCGCTCTAATTATTCCCAATTGGTTTTGTATTATTAAGTACGCAATTTTGTTTAGCACTTGTTTTTTATTTAGTGAAAATAGGTGTCTATAAGTAGGAGCAGGTGTATTTATAAAATGTTTTCTAGGTTTTTTTCGTTGGAATGGTTCACATTTTTTTTTCCATTTTTGATTTTGTTAATTTTTAATGTGTGTTTTTGGGTACTGTTTGTATTTTTCAAAACAAACTAAATATGAGTAAATTTTAAACATGAAATGAAGAATTGAAAATAAAAATATCTAATTCCGTTTTTTAGTCCATTTTTTGTACAGAATGTTTTGATTTTGTGTACTTTTTGTACCGTTTTTTGGGAGGGTTGTGTGATGGGGGGGTTTCTTATGTTTTACAATAATATTAAATGTGTTGTTGATTTGTTGTAATTGTTGTTGTTGTTGTTGTTGTGTGAGTAGTAGTAGTAGATTTCGTTGGCAGGCGCACAAATTTTGGTTTTTTGTTAGATTTTATAAAAAAAAAACTCATACAGAACAAAAAAATAAAGAAAGAGAAACTATGCAAAAGGCAAACACATTTCCAAAAATGAAACACAAAAGTTGTTTAACAATTTGCATGGTGAGAGTTAAGATAGAGAGAGAGTCAGTGATAGATCGTGATAGATTAAAGGAAAAACATTTCCATTTGACAATAAAGAAAGGCAGCAAGAGTTATACATTTCCAAAATTTAATACAATAAAAAATTCAAAATCATAATTCGCAACAGAAAATGGTAAAGGTGGAAAATAAATAAAATAAAATCAAATAAAATAAAAGGAAGAAAGTCAAACTTAATAGCTAGGATATTCTTGTTTCTTGATTCTATATCTTTCGCTGGAAAAAAGAAACGAAAACTTATAAAAGAAATTCGAGCATTTTGCAAGGGGTTAATATTAGACCTAGGATCTAGGATCTAGGATCTATATACATATATATAGATGTACGTTCTACACAACAACAGTCGCTAGATCTCAGACGGAAATGCGCGAGCCCAGCAGGAACTCATCCCTCACCTGTGGCAGATACGAGAGGCTCTTGGTGCTCTCCGCATAGCGATTGACGGCCCTCAGCTCATCCATGGTCATGCCGCCCTCCGCTCCACCGTTGCCCGCCGCTCCCGATCCCCCGTTGGAGCCCGTGGCACCCGCTGAGTTGGAGCTGCAGGAGCTGCTGTGCCGTATGCCGCGATTACAGCGGCTACAAGTGCGCTGCTTGGGCTTGGGTGGTGTGGGATTGCCAACGGGATTGCCTCCAGCATTCGATCCGGCTGAAGGACGCCTTTCAGCGCCACCACCGCCGCCAACGCCTCCGCCATCTAGGCTCTTGGTTCCCGTACGCAAACGGCGCTGGTGATGGCTGCTGCTCGTGGGCACCGGCTTCTTCTTGTTCTGGCGATAGCGTCGCTTCACAACGGTCATGTCATCCTCGTCGTCATCGTCATCATCGTCGTAGTCTCGCTGGCGGTGGTGTGGCTGCTGCTGCTGTTGCTGCTGCTGTGCTTGCTCTTGGTAGTGAAGTGGCTGCTGGGGTCGCTGTTTGTGGCGATAGATTCCTCGACTTCCGTGGGGCGGCGCTATGCTGCTTATTTCCAGCTCAGCACCAAAGTCATGAACGCCATCCAGCTCATCGTTGTCCTCGTCATCATCGGCATAGTCATCGTAATCGTAGTCCGTAGCATTGCCATTGCCATTGCCGTTGCCATTCCCATTTCGCTTGGCCGGGAGTGGGGACGAGGTCATGGCAAAGATGCCGGGACCCTCCAGCGAAACGGAGAGGCGGGCACAGCTCTCGATGAACGAGTGCTCCGGTGAGACGCCCAGCGAGAGGACGCTGTTCTCCAGCGCAGAACTGGAGCTGGTCAGCAGGGCGGGTGTCGAGCGGGACTCCTCCTGGGCCACTAAATCAGGTCATGGGGTCATGGTTAACATTGCATATGAATGAGGGGGAAGAAGACAAACACAACAGTTCTACTAAAGCATGCAAAGCTGTATAGAGAGGGGCTGAGAAGCTTATCTTGTTTCAGGTACACCAAAATGACCAAGGATGAGCTTATCACACAGACAGAAAAGAGTTAGATCGGACAGTGTGTGGAGTGTGAAGAGAGGAGAGGTAGAAGTCCGGAAGCAAAGCACAAAGAATCTATAAATCTAACTATATCTACGGATAGAACTTAAGATACTCGAATAACAGAGAGTACTCACGTAAGCCCCAACGCTCGCATTGGCACTGCAGCCAGGTCTTCTCCGCCTCCAACGAATGTTGCACTGTTTTTTTGGGGGAAGAAACGATAAGAACATGTTAGCCAGGAATTAAAGACATTGTTTTCGGTAAGCCCTACAAATAGTGACTCAGCGTGTGAGTCACCGAACTCTTGGGTTTCATTTGGTGTGATCTATTCTACTATTTGCTATATAATTAATATTTAACGCGTTAATTACAACATAGGAAATTATCGTTTGCCTTTAAATATTTGGGAAACTGCCTGCTTATGATTATTGATTAATTATGACAATGATTTTTTTGGATTTTTGAACCTTTCACCACAAATAATTAGAATGTCTTATCAGCTGATCAATGTGCAGGTACTACAGGTGCTTAAAGGTATCGATAACCATCTTTAAAAAGCCAACAAATTGGAATAACTAATATATTTCATTAGTATTTACATAATATAATATATATATTATTATTACATAATATAAACATTATTTTTTTAGGCTTTACTTGATTATCACACAATCTAAACCCGTATTTATCGACTACCAAAGCTTTTTATGAATTTAAAATAACACTAAACCCCTTCTATTTACCAATTCTCTTTCTTTAAAAAATGCATTCCTTGCCTCCATACTCACATGCATATTTCTGTTGAGCCAATTTGCCACGTGGCGGTGGTGGATACTGAAAGCTGCATATCCACTCATCCTGCACCTTGAGAATGCGTCCTGTGACGCGGGCATAATATTCGTAGTTATCACGCCCAAAGATGTCGTGGGTGGCAAACTTATCAATTATATTCTGCATGATTTTGGTAGCAACCTGAAGTACACAGAAAATACCATTTTAAAAATCCAACTCCACAAATCTTATGGTTTTATGTACCTTGAATTTGAGCACATCCTCCATGCGAGCGGTTTTGCCGTCACTAACGCAGGATTGAAAGAAACTGGGCGCCACGGACACGCCCAGAGCCTCGCTGGTCATTCCGGTGGAGGCATGAGCCGCATTGCTGGCGATAACCCGGAATGTGCCGAACAGTAAAACTAATAGATGCTGTGTGTATTTTGGCAGAGAACCAAAGAGTCTGCAAAGAGAAGAGTTAAAAATATAAGAATATTACAACATATTATATATTATAATCCTTTTGCTGACTAACTAGTCTCTGTTAAGAAGTTTCCAGCTACCTTTCCTAATTAAATGTTAACTTGTATTTATATTTACTGCCTTATTTCGTATAGAACACGTCTCTATATTCCGTTTCTTTTAAAATTAAGAACATTTTTACATTTCTTAAAGTCCCAACCGGCATAATCCAACTCTGATTGTAGATTTCGTAAATATTTGCCTCGAGATCTGTTATCATAGAAATGAATGGCTTTGTGACGCGTTGAGCTGGCAGGGCAAATTGTTAGTCATACTACACTTTCCGTATTACCTCTTATTACAGAAGTGCACTGACTCATATTCTCGACTGAACTACTGCCGTTTGCCGTTTGTTAACCATCAAAATCAGTGCCTGGCAAAGAAAGTCAGACCTTGGAGCTCCTCGGAGGCGATGTCTCTATATAGTCTCTATATATCTGGTCTGTTCACACTTTCATTTTGGCGTGCCTAATGATTTTTCGAAACAAATGGTTTAGCCGGGGCCCCAGCTGCAGCTGCCCGGTGCCCGGTGCTGGTGACTTTGGCCGGGGAAGAAGAAAAACTGGTTGGCAACCTCCTCCTAAGCGTCCACACATTACACAACTTGATAGAGGTAGCAAACCAAAACCAAAAACCAAAAACCAAAGCCAAGCCAGGCGAGGAGCTATCCAAAGCGAAAAAAGAAAAATAAAAACTCGACTCAATCAATTAATGCTTTAAAAGTAACACCACACTCTCCTCCCTCCTCGACGGCATCTCTCCCAAAGCTGGCGCTTTAAAAGTGAAAACTTCAAGATCCAACAATAAATGGTGGAGGCGACGCGGAGAGGTTGGCGGGGGTCTCAAATCGCTTGACAATGAACTATACTATAATACATGGAGCGACGACCACCGATCTGCTGGTGGTGTGAACTGCCCGAGAAGAAAGGAAAACAGACTAACGAGTGAAACGATGTCGGCTTAGCCCGCCGGGCCGATAATTGTTGCACTTAGAAGGAATATATATATCTGGGGGGG
>JAEIHY010004752.1:0-11514 GCA_018904565.1 Drosophila tsacasi
TTACTATATCGATGCTATTTAGACTTAGTTGATATAATTATCGAAATTATCGATAGGTATCTATTACTATATCGATGCTATTTAGACTTAGTTGATATAACTATCGAAATTATCGATAAATATCTATTAATGCTCCTTGGACACTCGCCCAACTTGGGTATTAGGAATACATATAGTAAATCCAACTTATGACCTATCCCAATAATAAATCGCATGCGAGAAGTGCAGTTTGCAGACGCGCCCCGCCAGGGGGCGCCAGCCAAAACGAGAGGAAAAGGAAAAGGCGAAAAAAACCCCCATAGAGACACACACACACATAAAAAATGGCAATAAAATGCACATACGTAATGAAATATAATTAAAGAAAACGGAAAAAAGCAGGCAAACATGACAAAAATAAAATAAAGAGAGAGAGAAAAGCCAAGTATAATTAACAATTGACGCGGTCGCAGTCGCCGTCGCCGTCGACGTCCAGACAATGTCTATTTTTGCAGTCGCGCAATAACAAAACAATGCAAAAAGTGCAGCGGCCCCAAAGGAAAAAAAAGAAAATAATGCAAAAATAAAGCAAAAAAACAATAAAACAGAAAGAAAGAGAATGAGAGAAATAGAGACGGCGAGAAGTGGGCATAAAGACGGGGGGGATGGGAAAACGGCAGAAAAGCGGAGGAAAAGCACTCATTATGAAATCACCTTCAACTATAGTTTTGCACTGCAACGACCCCAAAGATGGACAGAGATAGCTAGAGGAGAGTAAGAAGGCGAGCAGACAGCAAGAGACAGACAGGCGAAGATACAAAAATACAGAGATGCAGAGACGAAGATAGAAAGATACAGAGATGAAGATAGAAAGACACAGAGACTCAAATACAAAGTTATAGAGATATAGAGACGAAGATACAAAAATAAAGAGATACAGGGACGAATATACAAAGAAAAAGAGACGAAGATACAAAGATTTAGAGTTAGGAAGACAAAGATACAAAGATACAATGAGCAGAAGAGATAGATTTAGAGGTAGAAGAGAAGCGGAGACTGTGTAAAAGAGACAGGGCTATATACTATAGTAAAACAAATGAACAGGGAGAATAGAAAGACAATAAAATAAAATACTAAACCGTTTTTCCCATAATATTTCCTATCAAACATAAGAAATCCCAATGAAACCCTAAAATAACCTAGAAATTACCTAAAAAAATTTCATAAAAACATAAAATGTATAAAATAATATATATAATAATATAATATATATAATAATATAAAGACAACTTTAAGCTTACTTATTATCCAGTCAGTTTCCTTTGCTAGGGCTCCCGCCTTGAATATCGGTGCCCAGCCATGTTTTAAATATAAAATAAATTTAAGTGAGACTTTATTATGCTTCTCCGACTTTTGTAGTAAAGGAAATCGTACAAAATACTGGTAATATATATGTATGATATTTATTACAGCTATAACTTTGTATGTTTGCAATACAGATACTCTGTGTAGTATAAATAACACAATATATAAAACAATATATAATACAATATTCCAAAGCACACACACACACTTTTCCTGAGTTCTCAGTTCTTTTCCAAGTTCCTCGATATATTCCCATATCCCCCCTATAGCTTGCTTTATAACAGTTAATCAGAGAAAAAAAATAATAAAATTGAGTAAGAAAGACACAACATTTGTTCACATTCCCAAGCGCATCGGAAACTTTTCCGGCTTCTCATTCCTTATTCGTTTCTGATGATGATTGCCTATTGAATTTTTGATAAGTTTCGCTGGCATTTTCCCCCTCCTCAAAATTCTATTTTTATTGGGCTTCAAGTTGAATTCTAGAATCATAAGTCAGTAGTCATCAAATTGCGTACTTGCTGGATTCTATATCGTATTTCCTTAGACTGAAAGAGGAGAGCTGTATACAAAAGGAAGGTACGGAAACTGTAGAAGCAAATGTGGTAAATTCGAGACCTTTGCATAAATATTGTTTATTGAAATTAAGGGGAAAAATAAAGGAAACAAATAAAGGAAAATATCCTATGTGATTCTATGTATATATCTGTGGTTGTTGATATTGATATCAAATAAGAACCTAAACTGCTCTAATTTTAGCTCTATTTTTATTGAGCTCTCTGGCAACGCTATTATTGTCACATTTCTGACCTCCTTTTTGCTCCACTCTACCTTGTTATCTCCTCTATATCTCCTATATTTTTTCCCTCCCATTGATCATTGATACTTTGATACTTTGATACCTTGTCGATACTTTGTGTCACCTTTTCCGCGTTTAGTGTGTCCGTCCGTCCGATCGTCGTCGGATCCGTCAATCGATCGTGATAACGTCCGCGACGCACTGATAACGACGGTGCTCGTACTCTCTGTTTGACCAATGTCACGTTCCTGTTTCCAACATATATAAATAGTAGGTACATCCACACACACATTATTTCCTCCTCCCTCCAGATTATTAAACAGCGATAAGGTTTATGACTTTTATTGTGCATTATTATTTATTTAACACGGCATTTGTTGTTGCTCGTCGTTCTGCTTTCCGATTAGATTACCAGCGGCCACAAAATAAGAAAATAAAAATATAATAATAATAATAATCATAATCAAAAGCGAAGCAACAAAAACCGATTAATTCATGGCCCCGTTTTGGCGCGCATTTTTTATTCTGTTTGCTGTTTTTTTTTATTTACAAGTTGAGATCGTCAGAGTGGAAAAGATAGAGAGAGCGGCGGCGGCTTATTTATTGTGTGGTGATGCATGGCAACGTTTTTTCTATTTTTTCCACCTATTTTTTTTACAACCCAGATTAGATAGGAGAATTTTGTGGATTTTTCCCTCGTTTCCGTTAACTACAAAATCCACATACTCCTAATACACACACTGTGGGAAAAACACGTAATTAATGAATGAAACACGAGTATGAAAAATATATGAGATAGATTTTGATATTGAATAAAGCACACCAAGGTTTATAGAGTGCAATGAGATGAGTTTAGGATTTAATAATAGAATTGGAGTTGTGAATAAACATTTTGTTCTGTTACTAAACTGAGTTAACTGTGGGAAAACCAACAGTGGTGTAAATTTTAAACTTTTTTTTTTGAATAAAGGAATGTTAATTATAAAAAGTTTATATTGATTTTTAGCTTGATTTTTAAAATGTGTGCTTAATATGCGGGATAAATCTATTTGATATAACACATTGAACCAATGTTATCGGAAAAGGAGATAAATAAATAAAATAAATTTTCTATAATATTCATTATTTTATTGGATAAATAGGACATATATTGGATAGATTTTTTATTGTATATATAGATTTATTGGTTAGATATTTTATTGATAAATTTAAGACTATTTCCTAATATTTAAAAATTCGATAAATCAAAGATTTTGATAATATAGATATATTAACGATAAAGAGAATGTTTTCAATATTTCATTTAATATATTGAAATATCAAAGTTTCCGATATTTTCGATATGAAATTGATATCGATATTTTAAAGATAAATGGAATATTTATAGTTTTCGGTGAATGTGAAATGTTTTGAATATTTAAAAATTCGAAATATCAAAGTTTCCAAATATTTGTGATATGAAGGTTTCAAATTTCGATAAATCAAAGTTTTCCATAATATCGATATATTAACGATAAAGAGAATGTTTTCAATATTTCATTTAATTTATCGAAATATCCAAGTTTCCGATATGAAATTGATTGCTATATTTTTGTGGGCGTATCATATCGGACTTTCCCCGTTGATATACATTTTCTACACTTCCGTATTACGTATACACATGGATTTTGTGTGTGTTTTTTTATGGGGGTTCTTGTATCAATTTTGTTTATGAAACCTTTGCAGCCCAGGCCAGAGTGGAATTTCATACGACGAACAACGCTGACTGGCTGACTGGCCATAAATCGCACCTAATCTTCAACCCTTTCCCCATGCATACGTACATATATATTCCTATATTCCTATATCTATATTTAGTGAGTTATAGTGTTGTTTTTACATTTTATTTGCTTCGAAAGCCATGTGTTGGCAAAAGTTCAATGTACAGCTATGAAAATAAGTAGTGGAGAATGGAGAGTGGGGATGGGGTTTGGTGGGGGGCCATTATGATGATCGTACGAGCGAGTGTCCGTCCGCCTTCATCCGGATTCTTTGTATCTTTGTATGGACAGGAAATTGCTTTCGCAACTTGATGTGAAAATTTGCAAGTTGGTGGCAATGTTGCTAGTACAATGTATGTGTGCTTTTATTTATATGTTTGTTGGTTGTTTTTTTCTTTTTTGTAGTAAATGATCTTCAACAATGTTTGATCTTGGATTTTAAATTAAAATTTCCCTTGAAAGAGGGGAGCTTATACCCAGCATGCAATATGTTTTCTGATACTTTTTTATGAGGATTTACACTCATAAAGTGTGCAGAAAAGAGTCCGAAAAGAGTGTTTTATTCCTTGGAGATGCAAGTCCGATATGACTCTTTTCTGAGGGTGAATGTTGTGCTTTCACCCTTCGAATGAAGCAAGGAAAACCCTCGAAAACGCACATAAAAGTTGTCTTTTCAGACACTTTATTTGGTCCAAGAAATACCCTTTTATGTGCGTTTTTCAGGCACTAAAATCGCTCCTAAAACATAATAATAATAATAACTATAGTTATTATAAGAAATCATCTTTCATTCTTCCTTTTCTTGACTAGATATATTCCAAAATTGTTCTGTACAGTCTTAATTTTAATTCTTAATTTCTGCTAATTTCGCTGAGACCTTGTAATTGGAGTGAATTTGTTTGTTTTTTTGTTTGTTTTTGTGCAAGCTCCAAATGCTGACTTTGCTTATGAAATCAAATACTACTTGCATATCCCTGAAATAATAATAATAATAATAATAAAGAACAAGCTACTGAAACCTGAAAAGGGAGAACTGAGGCTAAATTTGCTGACTGTAAACGATACGACGGCAGAACAGCTGTAAAAACAGCTGGCACGAACAAAAGCGCAAGAATAAAGAAAATAGAAAGAAATAAGAAACATCAAAATGAAAGGGCAACAGAGAAAAACAATTTGCCTAGCTTGCAGTTTTTCTTTTCTTTTTTTTTTCATAGCAAAGGTATATAACCATGAAATTGGATAATGCAACTTTGCACATGGCATTTTCCTCATTTTTAATATTACTTTACCCCCTGAAGGGTATTGTAATTTTAGTCAGAAGTTTGTAATCTTTATAATATATATATAAATCATATATATTTTTGATTAGCATCAACAGCCGAGTCGATCTAGCCATGGCCGTCTGTCCGTTTGTCCGTCCGTCCGTTTCTACACAAACTAGTCCCTCAGTTTTGAAGCTATCTAAATGAAACTTTGCAGATATTCTTGTATATGCTCTCACTACTTTATATGTCGGAACGGGCCGGATCGGCCGACTATATCGTATAGCTGTCATAGGAACGTTTGGAAAATTTTTAGGGAAAAAATTATAACTTTGTTAGTTTTCAACATATTTTCATATAATTTGGGTTATGGCTCCTTTGTATTATTCTACAATTTCGGTTTTAATTTAAACAAGATCGGACTACTATATCATATAGCTGTCATAGGAACGGAATTGGATTAAAGTATAATCACTCAATTGTAAGCTGCAAGGGTATACAAGCTTACTTTCTTGTTTATTATGTGTTAGTATTTTATGTATTGTTTGTTTTATATTACGCAAATATTGCCTTATAGTTGGACACATGCTTGAGCAGTTTTTACTTCTGTCCGCTTAATTTTCTTAACATTTTAGCTATTGAATAGGTTAAATAAAACTAAAAATAAGGTGTATTCCTTAAGGTTTGTAAAAGCTACAGCTGCAAGCCACATCTACATTTTTTTAAAAGTTAATTCAGACTATTTACGTAGTATTTTCCCCCTACGTATGTATACCCTTATTAGATCGCTTCAGGAATTAAGTAATATTAAAATATATATAGTCATCAACGTGGGACTGCTGTCATGACTCTGACAACTATTTATAATTTTCGCGATATCGCACATTACCAAAAATACTTGCTTGTAGATTTGTTTTTTAGATAACAGAGAGCCCTCAGATGTCGAGTATTATTAATGGGTTATACACGTATAGTAGAGAGTAGAGCGAGGGGGGAGCTATTATCACAGCGGAAGAGAAAGGGCAATGTACGCCCCCTCCCCGTCACAATAATAATAATAATAATAATAGCACTAATCTAAATGAATGAATGGTCGGTCGGTCTCCTCCCATGTCATGAGTCATGAGTCATTTGTGATTTTATATTGCATTATTTTCCACACACTTAACAACCCGTTTTTTTTCTGTTGTTTGTGCCTCTTTGTTTTGTGGTCTCTGTTTTTATTATCGTTGGTTTTTTTCTTTCTATAATTTAGTATGTAGCAGCTACAGTTAGCAGGTGTGACAGGTGTCTGGGAAGTCCAAGGCGTAGAGAGATGATGATGATAACTCATCGATGGCTGAGGTTAAACTACACATTAAATGGGCTAAATGCAAATGTGCAGTTCGAGCTCATTAATATTCAAGTGTCTCCTGGGGGGTGCCTTGCTCCCTTGTACCTATTCCCTTGTCCCTGGTCCCTTGTCCTTGTGTGTGTGTGTTTCGAGTGACATCCGTAAGATTGATAGATCGATTGATAGATGGCAACTGTCTATAGCAAATATAAATGCACCTATCTATATGTAAAAGCAGACAGGCAGGCCTGACCTGACAACTCTCGACATTGATGATAACATCCTGACAACGTTTACTTGGTTATTGCCTCGATTTGCTACATTTAATCGATTAACTGGACTCCGTTGATCGAACAAAGCGATTGCGATTAGAAAATGAATCACCATTTGGTTTGGAAATACATCGCATCTCCTATAAGCACTGCAAAGCTTAGTTAGTCTCTCAAGTGTCCACTAATAGATAATTTATTTAATTTTTATGGCTCATTACGTAGTGTATATTAAATTGAATTCAATTGTGTATTGATTTACTAATTGATAGTTAAACTAATAAATAACTAAATAGGTATAGAAAAGTTGAAAAGAAATATACATTTTAAATTTAAATGTATTTGGAGCTATTATAAAAGTAAAAATACTGTATTATATAATATAAAATAAACAATACGTTAATAGGGTTTGAATATATAAAACAACATTCAATTAAATTAAAATCATTATTTTCTAAGGTAAATTAACCAAATTTTGACTACTTTTAAAGCATTTTCAGTTTGTCAACCCCCGAAATTAGGATTCTAAGTTAAAAATATCCAAAATAAATACCAATATTTTATAGTATTATTGAAATAAATACAAACTATAGCGTATCATTACTTTTTTAAGTATCTTAAACTAATTTTTAAATTAATTTTGATGAGTTTTTAGTTTGCCAACTCCTGATACGTATTTTAAATATCCGAAAATAAGATTTTAATTTTAAAATACCAAGAAAGATACACATTTATTAGTATTATTAAGAGAATTAAAAATTAAATTAGACTTTCTAAAGTATTTATACCTAATTTGAACTGAATTTGTTATTTCAGTTGGTCAAGTCCTGTGACTGTCTTTAAGCACCCAAAAATAGGTTTTTTTTTATACAAAATATACTCAAAAATACAAAAAATACTCCAAAATAAAAAAGATACGGCATTTGTCTGGAATTCCCTTAAAGGGCCTTTAATAATTTACAATTCCAGAGAGTGCCCCGCTCTGAGTTCTCCCTAGTTGACTATTTTAGCCGGTATTAAAGTCACAAAAGTTGGCATTTTCCGGCTCGAAAAAACAGCTGATCCAACTCTCCCTCTAACGTCTGTCTCTCTCTCGCTTTCTCATTTTTTCTCTTTGTTGCCATCTCACTCTGTATCTCTGTGGATCTGTCCCTGTGTTTGTGTGGCTTTTCTTGTCTCGAGTACAAATTAAATTTCCAACGAATTTAATGGCACACAGACAGACAGACAAGGAGGAGGAGGAGGAGGAGGAGAAGGACTAGGATGAGGGGAATGGGGGAGAGGGTGAAGGACGCTCAGCGCTTTTGGGGTGGTGAGGGATGTGGAAGAGAGACACAGATGGCAAAGGACGTTGTAAAGTTGGGCGCCATCTCGCTCTAGCATTAGCGAAAAGTTTTAGCGCCTAAAAGCAGGCAAGCACAAAAGTGCAAAACAAGAGCAGCAGAAAAAGAGCGTGTGTGTGTGAGAGAGAGAGAGACAGAGAGAGAGAGAGAGAGCGGGAAAAATGCGGAAAATGAGTGAAGAGAAGACTGCAATATTCAGTAATGTGGGTAAAGTGGGAGGCACAATAAAATAAAAAGGAAACCAAGATGGATAAAAATAAGAAAGCAAAAAGTAACAGGAGCCACCCAATTATCTTTCTCTTTTCTTTTTTTTTTTTTTTTCTACATTTTCTCCGTTTTCTTCACCTCATCCTTTATTTTTTTTATATTTTATTCTCCTAGGTGTTTTGGGGAAAATTCATAACAAGGCTTTCATCGATGCCCTCCCCCCTTTTACCGCCGCCTCTGCTTGCAATTTCAGCCACTCCAAATAATCGATAATAAATAAAGTTTTGATTTCCTATTTTTTATATAGATTTTTGTTTATTTTTGCTTTTCTTTTGTTGTTTTTATTATCATTTTATTTTATTGGAAAGCGAGACAAATTTGTGACTTGTAGGTTGTAAGCTTTATTTAGTTTAGACACTAATTTACACAAAACTAAATTAATTAAATAAAATATTGTATGTGTGCTTATAATTCTTCATTTTAACATTTCTGTTGATTTCGAATCTCTCACAACAACCAACACCCAAAAGTATGCAATGATATGTTCAATCTTTTGATAGAAAGAGGTATACATTTTTGTTTTTAATGTTCAATCAAAGCATTTAAATAATTTAAATTAAATTCCTTTAAAGCATTTTTTTAGTTTTAAATTATTCTTAGTTGCTTTTTTATCTTTGTTTGTCCTTTGCTTTTTTTTGATTCTCTCGATTCCCCTTTTATTCTTGGCGTAGAAGAATTTAGCTTTTGTTTTATATTCTTTTTGCATTCTTCGCCTCGCCTGTGTTCGCTTTTCTGTTAGTTTTTCTTTTATTTTCCTGTGTTCTAGATATGTATGTATATATGAGGGGGGACTGATGTACATATGGATGTACATATATAGTTGGTATAGTGTTTTATATATGTATTAAATATATATATGTATATATATGTGTGTGTGTGTGTGTGACACAGACACAAGGCGTGGCTGAAGAAGAAGAAGAGGAGAGGCAGAGGCAGAAGCAGAAGCAGAAGCCGGAGAAGAGGCAAAAGATGATGATGATAAAGCGGGCGGTAAAACTGTGTGTGTGGGGAAAAGTGGGTGGCAAATGGATGCTGTTTGCCCTTGTGTGTGTGTGTGTTGGAGTCGTATATATGTACACATGTACATACGTTTGTATGTACCATATATTGTATGTGCATAACTTACTGCGCACATAACAGTACATGTGTGCTCTCACTCTCTTTCTCTCTCGCTCTTGCTCTTGCTCCAGGTCTTTCTTTTACTCTCTCCTGCTCTCTGTATATATATGTACAAACATATATCTGCTCTTCTCCCATCTCTTTCTAACTGCAGCTTGTTTTCAAACGAATTTTCAAGCTGCATATTTTAAATAATTTTTGTTGCAAACTTTAAGGCCAAAAATGAATGGAAGGGGGGGAAAATGGAGAGGAGGATAATGTAGAGAAGGAAAATGTCATAGGAAAAAGCACTAAGAAAGGATTTGAAAATATACATTAAGACGATGCTTGAAAATGATTAAAAAGCAAATATTGATGACAAATAAGATGAATATAGTGATGAAACCTTTTCAATACGATGATGATGAATGGGAAAGTAGATTATAATGAAGATAAAGAAATAGTCCCGTATATATTTTAGGGTTAAGATGTACATATTTTGTATTTAATTAGGCATTAAAAACTTCAATATTAATCTAAGAACTATTACTAAAATTTTAGCTAAATTCTCTCATTTCTCTCTCATTCCAGGTAAAACATCTACTCAAACCTGAATACAAAAATATATAATATACACAAAGGCTACAAAATAAGGCAAACGAAGCAAAGCGAAGAAATAAAAGAATGGAAAGGAGACGACGACAAATAATGTAATGTATAGTCAAAGCTTATATAAAGCTGCAAAAGTACACGTGGAGCAGAAGAAGAAAAACCTTTAGGCAATAAATCAATGGCTTAGGGATATGGGGAAATTAAGAATTCAACTGAAATTACTTTAAATTTAATACAGGAAATATAAATACAGGAAATATAAATACTGGAAATATAAAACTAGAAATATAAATACTAGGAATATAAATACTAGAAATATAAATACGAGAAATATAAATACTAGAAATATAAATACGAGAAATATAAATACAGGAAATATGAATACTATAACTATAAATACTAAAAATATATAAACTAGAAATAGGAACAGGAAATAGGAGCACACTTTAAGACGAGTAATGGGCAAGGTCAAAGGGAATACACATTATGCATACATACATATTATACATACATATTATACATATATGATGAAAGAGGGGGCTGAAGTAAAAGGGCAAATAGAAACGCATGCGAAAAGCTTCAAAGAAAAGCAGAAAAGTCAAAGTTTGCAGTCACAAATAAAGCTGTCTCTCTGAGTGCCAGAGTTACTTAAAGCCGAAGAAATTATTACTATTATATTAATATTATAATATAGTATTTTTACTATATAATATATATATTTCTACAGTTTTATGTTAGATTATTTAAATATAATAACCGCCAGAAAAAAAGAGATGGAAATAAATAAAATAAAAGCTAATAAGCAGAATATGAAGGAGGAACATCAACTCTCAAAATAAAGCCCATTGAAAGGTTAGAATATCAAACAAAAAGGCCAAATAATATGGAAGAAAAATAATGACGAATAAGTCATTAAAAAGAATCTACAGAAGAAAGACAAGAAATACAGAAGAGAATGTAAAAAGCATAAAGAATAAATATCAATTTAAACCCTTTAATTTTCAATCTACAAGAGCTGTTAACTTTTGGTAAATAATTTTAAATAATTCATAAATAATAAATAAAAAGGTGTATTTATTGAATACCTGGGAAATAACAAAGAATTTATTTAATTTATTTATTTAATTTGCAATGTAAAAGCAGTCAAATGATGAAAATATTAATAGTATTAATTTAAAAGTATTAATTTAATAGTATTAATTAATAGTTGTATTAATTAATAATAGTATTAATTAAAAAACAAAGACCAGAGACTATTATATTAGATATTTTAACCCAAACACTTACTTATTTTTTAAATAACGAAGAATTCGATTTAATTTGCAATTTAAAAGCAGTCAAATGAGGAAAATATAGTATAATAAAATATATAATATAATAAAAAATATAATATAATAAAAAATATAATATAATAAAAAATATAATAT
>JAEIHY010004756.1:0-50271 GCA_018904565.1 Drosophila tsacasi
TCTTCCGTCGGCTCCTCGTTTGAAATGTATTCTTCCGTCGGCTCCTCGTTTGAAATGTATCCTTCTGTTGCATCCAGAGTCTCTTCGTCTAAAAGGAATTCATCTATTTGGAAATATTCAATCTGTGGTGCTGTTTCCTCAGAGAAATTGTGAATCCCTTCGATCTTAACTTCGATGCCGCTTTCCTCCTCTGTTAAGTCAATCATTGCTTCGGGATCCTGCTCTAATTGTTGGATGAACTGGTGGCTCCTTGCCCGTGTCTGCTTTGTTTCGAATGCACTCTTGGCATCCTGCAGGCATGGAGTGCAAACGGTTTCGGGATAAGAATCACCCTTAAATATCTCAAGTCCTGTGTATTGGGATAACAGGTCCGCAATAGAAACACCTTCATCTGGAGTAATATCAAAGATATTGACCATTTCTTTTATTTTTTTCGAGCAAACTCGACACCTGCAATAAGTTAGTCAAAACTGAAGCATGTCCTTAGTTTTTAAGTTTGCTTACTTACTTTTGTGCCCTACTTCGAAGAGAACGGATGCCAGGCGAGGCAACTGCTTTGGAGTTTCTCATCTCTTTGCCCTTACAAAATGCTTTATTAAAACCGGGAGAGAATATGTTTTTATTTACATTTACGATGATATGAGACCACATCTGGTCCTGTGCAAAATACCACAAAATATCAGTATACGAAATACAGAAAAAAATCACGGTATCCAGTTCTTAAATTTGTCGCGCAGCGGCACTTTTTTAGGGCAAATGATGCGGTCATACTTTGTTAACAACAAGCAATTTTTGAAACATAATATTCGTTAACCCATTGATTATTCGTTTGAGAGTAATAGTTCTTCCCAAGCTAATGCGTTCGGAGCTATCAGCTTTATATATAGTATAATAGTTTTGGTTCAGACTTACCCGCAGTAGAGAGTTACATTTCATCGCCACACCGCGGACTTGGCCAGGATTCACCGATGATTAAATCCTTTCGAGTGCAGAGGTCCGTCACACAGTTATTAACACAATTATTTACACACTTTCTAACACACGATTATTAACACAGATGTGAACGGGAAGAAAGCCGCGGAAAAACAGAGGGCGCTGTGGCGAGGCGCCACTATTTATATGTCTGAGAAATGGAGAAAGAGAGAGAGATTAATCAAGAGAGAGAGAGATAGGTCGAGAGAAAAATAGAGAGAGAGACATATATGAAGAGAGGTAGAGAGAAAAAGAGAGAGATTTATATGGAGACAGAGAGAGATTCAGATAGATGGACAGAATAATAGATCGAGACAAAAACCTGGAGAGAATTACAGAGACATGGGAGAGTGAGATACATAGAGAAATAGAACCCCAGAACAGAGCGAGAGTCAGGGACAGTCTGTTTTATACAAATTTTGATTTTTTTCCGAAACGCGCTCTGGAAATACTAAACGTGCGCCCTCAAATAATCTCTTAACGCCCTTTCTAGTATTTTCGTATCTGAACTGCATACCGCCCTTTGAAACAGACTTCGCGGACAAGCTATTTGCCTCTCGCTCTCACTCACTGTTTTGGAACAGTTTTCTTCGGTCTGGATACCGTCAAAAGTGAAAAACTTGTTCACACTACAGCAGTAGCGGCGCTTGGGATATTAGAGCGACCAGGCAGCGGTCACACTGAGCACTACTAACAACCACATACACAAATTCTGCGGCTGAATTTGCGAAAAATTGCAGATTGCTGATTGCAGGACGCATGGAGAACGGTGTGGAAAACGGTGCCCTGGCCGAGGGCGAGCCGGTGGACGAGGTGGGCGAGAACCAGGTTGTGAGCAGCTCCGACGGCGAGGGCGACGGCGATGTCGATGGCGATGGCGAGGAGGAGGGGCAGGTGCTGCAGCAGCAGCAGCAGCCGCCGTCGCCGCCGCAGTCGCAGCCGCAAATAACAAACGATTGCGAGCGGGAGTTGGAGGGGGAGCGCGCACTATCCGCTTCGGATGCAATTAATACGACCAACTCGGACTCCGGACCAGCGCCCCTGGATCGGGGCACAGCACCACTCGTCGCCATGCTGGAGGATAACCTTTGCGACAAAGATGTGGACAGTGATGCTGGTGACGACGAAAACGATGATGAGGTAAGGATGCTCCTTATTAGTTGCTTTATTGCATGCCTCACATATTGGAATTCTCTTGCAGGCGAAGGAGAACTACGAGGGCTTCAATGGCACTGGACGCACGGTCACCTTACAAACGCTTATGGCCGCCAATGTGCTGCAGCCGGGCCAGGGCTTAATGACGATCGAATACCTGGGCCAGAAGTTTGTCGGAGACCTGCTCTCCGACGGCAAGATCAAATCCCATGAGACTGAGACTATTTTCCTGACGCCCAGCGCCTGGGCCATGCACTGCAAGCGGATCATCAATCCGGAGAAGAAGAGCGGCTGCGGCTGGGCCTCGGTCAAGTACAAGGGCAAGAAGCTGGACGCCTACAAGAACACGTATCTGCGGAAGTGTGCCCTTCAAAAGGAGACGCCGCTCGATGACTGTGACCTGGGTATGTACAGCTTGCTACCTGCTGCATTTCAAGATCATTGCTGATTAACTTGTAACTGCAGATGCCGAACGCAAGTCAGAGTCCCCGGAAATTGTGGTCAAAAGAACCGTCTTCGCGCATAATACAGTAGCCAATCGCAATATAGTTCAGTGAGTAAACCAGGGAGAGGGGGATATCTATTTTTTGTATTTGTTTTGGTTGTTTTCTGAGAAAGGAAGCACAAATATTTATACTTCTTTCTTTTGTGATTTTATAATTAACGAAATCATTTATACATTTTCCTCTACAGCGACGCCAACATGCTCATTGAGTCCGTGCCCTTCTCGTCGGTGGGCAAACTGCAGCCCTTCCTCATCACCATCAACTCCTCAGCCCTCCTGCTGGCCGACTTCCACTGTCATTTGACGGTGCGCGAGGTGTGCGGCTATCTGGGCGGAACCTGGGACATGAACACGCACAGTGAGTCCGACTCTGCCTAGTTTCTAGTCTGCTTAAGGCAATCCCCTTAATGTCCTGTGTCCCCTCAGCTCTATCCATTACAAAGACATATCCTTGCCGGAGCACACGCTTCGATCGCCAGCGAGCCGGCGAAGTGGAGCGCGACATACAGAAGATGATGATCCAGGATCAGCTGCTGTTGGTGGGATGGTATCACTCGCATCCCAAGTTCCAGGCGGAACCGACGCTGCGGGACTGCGACTCCCAGCTGGACTATCAGATAAGGATGCGTGGTGCCAGTGATCTCACCTACACGCCGTGTGTTTCCCTTATACTATGTAAGTATTACGGGGGATTCTTTGCAAGCGTTCATACAATTTACTGATGATCTTCCATCTCTTCCCTAGCTCCCTATTACGATGAGAATCCCACGCTCGAGTCGGTGGTCAAGTGCATTTGGATCGTGCCGCCCAACGAGAACCGGCAATCGATGGAGTACGGTCGGCCCATGCTGATGCAGTACTCGGTGCTGCCGGACAAGGAGATACCCGAGGAGGTGCGCTCCGAGATACAGTTGTGCGTGGACTACTACACCCAGTACCGCAGCGAAGTGGTCAAGTTCCGACACATCTTCAACAACGACGTCACCTACAACGAGAAGCTGAAGAACACGCTGTACCCGAAGTTCCCCTCCAAGCAGAGCGACAAGGCGCTGTGGAACTGGATCTGCGCGGTGCTCGATTGCGAGCAGGAGGATGACTTCATACCGCCCAAGACCATCAAGATCATCGACAACGACGAGCTGGAAGTGAAGGAGGAGGAGGCTAAGGCCGTCGTTCTCATGGACATGGGCAACGACGTGAAGATGACGCCGCCCAAGGAGGAGGTGTTCAGCGAGGCAGTCAACGCCTTGGAGGAGAGTGCCCGCAAGGCGGAGGAGGAGTCCACTGCCCAGGCCGAGCAGAAGGCCAGCGAGCTGAAGGTAATGTCGCTGCAGGAGCAGCTGTGCATGCCTTCCGGCCTGAATATGAACCCGGTGCGAATGCTCTCGCCCCTCGCCACCCCGAATCCCACGAGTCATCCGTCGGTGCTGCCCAATCTGGTGGCTCCAACATTGCCGCCGGCTGCCGCCAGCCAACAGCTACTGCCGCCACAACTGCCCCCCACGGCTGCCGCTCCACCAGCCACCATCCCACCAATTTCAACGACTCCGGCTCTGTCCTCTGCTCTGAGCGCCTCGCCTCGCGACAGTCCCATCACCATTCAGTCGAACTCCGCCAGCCCGGCCAAGTTTGAAGTTCCGGTGCGCGCGTCCCCGTCGCCGGCCAAGTCGGACACCTCGTCGCACGCCTCCACCTCCCGTACGAGGAACTCGCCAGCGCCAAGTCCCGGCAAGTTCAGCGTGAGCGACATCGCCCGCAACAGCCCCAGCATTACGCCCAACAAGTACGAAGCGGCTGCGGCTGCCCTGGTGCCTCCTGCCGCCGCCTGTCTGCCCACGGCCAACGATCTGATGGCTGCCAGCTTGGCCCAGCTGGCGGGACAGCTGCCGCCGAACTTCCTCCAGGCAGATCTGGCGGCGCTCTTCCAGCAGCAGCGCAAGGATTACGGCAGCTCCTCGCTCAACCAGCTGGCCGCAGCGGCTGCCAAGGTGGGTGGCTCCAAGCAAGGAAATGCCGCAGCTTCCGCCGGCTTGAGTGATCCGAATGTGGCAGCCGCCGTGGCTGCCTACTCGAATAGCTTCAACATGCCGTTGCCCACAGGAGGAGGAGGAGGAGGTAACAGCAATGCCCACAACAACAGCAAGTCCAAGTCGGAGCGATCTTCGAAGTCCTCGTCGTCGTCATCCTCCTCGAACTCGAGTTCAACCTCCAATTCGTATAAAACGAAGCTAATGAAGGAGCTGGACGAGCTGAAGAACGATCCGCTGAAGATGAGCGAGCTCATCCGCTCCCCGGAGTACGCCGCCCTGCTGCTCCAGCAAGCGGAAGCACTGGGCGCTACCACCCTGGGCACTCTGGGCTTTGGCTCGGACTATAGTTATCTGACAGGCGCCGGACTGGGCGTACCCACAGCCAACACTCTAACTGGCGGTCAACCGTCGAACTCTTCCTCTGGCAAGTCATCGAAATCCTCGCCGGCAGCTGCGGCGGCTGCTGCCCTCAGTGCGGACTACAACAACTTGATCCAGGCCTCCAAGCTGCTCGGCTACGACTCCTACATGCAGCAGAGCAAGCAGAGTAACGACCTCAACGCCTTCCTGCAGCAGCAGATGGCAGCAGTGGCGGCTGCCTCGATTCCGCCGCCTCCCCAGCCCGCCGCAAGTAGCAGTTCCAATAGCAGTTCATCCAAGAAACAGCAACAGCTGCAGCACCAGCACCAGCAGCAGCAGCAGCAACAACAGCAGCAGCAGCAGCAGGCCGCTGCTCAGGCGGACTACACGGCCTTGCTGCAGACCTACACCAAGCTGTTTGATCCCAACAACCAGTTCGCTGCGGCGATGGCGTCTAACAAGCACATGGCAGGAGCTCACAACGAGCTCTCCGCCCTGCTCTCCTCGGGAGTGGGCATGTCAGGAGGAGGCGGAGGTGGCGGTGGAGGATCGAAGCAAAAACAAAAGCAGAACCAGAACCAGAACGACATTCAGAGCGACATGCTTAACCAACTGCTGCAGCTGGAGAAGCAGGACTCGGAGATCAAGGCGCTGCTGTATCGCCAAAATAAGGCAGCCGCCGATCTGGACGCCCTGTTCGCCACTCCCTCTGGCGCTGTGGTGGGAGCTGGGCCCTCGGCGAACGCCATGAAGTCGGGCGGCTCTTCAAGCGGAGGAGCAGGAGCCAGTGGCCTGGCATCGCCGTCATCCCTCTCCAATCCAGCCGCCTACTACAATGCGTTGGCGCAGGAAAAGATGCAGGACTACGCTGCATTCTTCCAGCAACAACACGGCAAATACGGCATTCCTGATCCGCTCTCGAAGACCACGCTGGCGGCCAATAACATGTTTATGTCGCCATCGGCCTTGTTCAAGATCCAGCAGGAGTCTCTGTCAGCTATGATGATGAAGCCACCCAAATCTACGACGCCTTCTTCGGCGCGAACCCGGGAGTCCTCGGCGTCGCCGGCTTTGGAACGGCTGACGCCCACAAAGTCTGCAAACAGTGGAGGAGGAGGAGGCGGCGGCGGCAATAGTGGCAGCAACTCCAACTCCGCCGGCAAGTACAACTTTAGTGCCGTGGACCTGGCCATCTCCAGTGTGCCCTCGAATACGCCCTCGCCGGCGCCTTCAGATGGCAGCAGCAGCTCCTCGCACCGCCGGCCCTCGCCAGATCTGAGCCGTCTCTATGGAGAGCTGGCTCCACCGGGAGCCCTTGGATTGCCCAAGAAGCGCATGGAATTCGCATCGGTGGCGGATCTGGCTGCTCCGCCGCCGGCAAAGATGCCCAAGAACAACATGGGCGATGACATTCTGAACTTGTCGCACGACTAGAATCCTTGCCAGAGAGCAGCAGGAGTCGCAGTATTTCCACAAAACCATATATTTCCATGCGTAATGCAAACAAGCGTAGCATCTCCATTTGCGTACCAGTGTCCGTCATTTTAATCGCCCAATCAGTATATATTTCGGGATAAATATTTTATACAATCTTTCCATTTTCCTAATTAAGTTTATCCATTTTTTTGTCAAGTGTAAAGTCCATCATAGATCTGAGTTATGATCGTTCGTACACACACATTATTTCACATTATTTTCACTTATTTTCTACATGACAGACCAGAAGATCAGGATATGCCGTGCATATCTCAATCGAAAACACTCATTATGATCCGCAGTCCTACGAGTGAATCTCCTCCGCTTTTACTCACCCTACTCATGAGCGCTGTATGTCCTTAAATGTTTAATTTAATGTATACTCGTACTAATTTAGGTTTAATTACCGCATAAAAAGTACTTTAAGTATTTTAATATACAGACAGAGCACACACATCAACTGTATTGTATTGTATTGCCTACACCACATTAACTATAACTTTGAATCTTTGCCGCAATAAATTACACAACTAGTTACTTAGTTTACAATATCTCTGAGCGATTTTTATGGGTTTTGATGTGATGTAGGACTAATGTATACATCAAGCACAACAAAAGTTGGATATAAATATTTCGACACTAATATCGCGCTCAATGTTATATCGAAAATAATGCATGTATCGTTATAATATCGATCGAATGTCAATATTTTCTCAATACATCTCTCTATCCATTCTATTCTTTTTTATTCTACTAAACCTTGCGATTTTGTCCGGCATAGGTATACCCCATTTTATACACTTATAAACCTGTATAACCCCTATGCTAAGTTTATCACGTATGCCTCTCCAGAGGTTTCTCAGTGGTGCGATTTGGTCTTAGTAACAAAATCAAAACAATCCGTACGCATCAACAACAAATCTGGGGGCATGTGTTTACCTCTCGTCGTATCATTTGCCATATTTTTAGGGGACCGCCGACTAGTTTCTCCGGCCAGTATTCAAAACACTTGCTATCCGGACTGGATATAAATAGAGGTTGCCTCTAAGCCACCGACTTCAGTGCTAGTTTCAACCGCCGGAGGATCAGACATGTCGCAGTACAAGGTAAACGTTTTATCAAAGCTCGGAAATTGGCTATCAGTGTGCAGAGTGTTTATCTGGCAAAACTATAACTAAGAATTGTCATTTTGTTAAATATAAATAAGCAAGCCATTGTATAATCCGTATTAGTGTTTTAAATGTGAACAAAATAAGTGAAAATGCAGTTCTATGAACACTGTTGGAGTATAGTTTTCCGTGAAACTGGAATGATCTGTCGCATGACTAGGTCTTTAATCTCTTCTCATCGTTCTGGGTGTTAAAAACAAGTTTTCAACTTGAATAATTTTATAATCTTATGCCGGTTAATTTAGTTCAGGGTTTTGCTTGTTTTTGTTAAGAGATATACATTTCTATTTTAGATCTTAATTATGCGAATATACAAACAGCTTTCTTGGGCAAGATATCTTTACGGCATCAGGTATTATCTATCTAGAAATACATCTTATCAGTGCCTATGCTCTTAGATGTTTCTATCATGTTTTCTGCAAATTTTTTATTTGTGTATACTAAAAAATAAAATCAGCTCTTGATTATTATATATTTTAAATTATAATAAAAACTCCTAATCAATGGTAATCACGAAAACATAATTCTTTTCTGTTCTCCCATTTCAGTATCTCTCTGGCTTTGGGTCTCATTTCTCCTCCGAGGATGAGCGATATCCCAACTCTTTGCCAGTGGGCCAGAACTCCCCTCAGGTGTGTCCCTACAAGCTCTATGCCGAGCAGCTGTCGGGAAGCGCTTTCACTGCGCCCAGAACCGAGAATACGCGGACCTGGCTCTACCGGAAGCTGCCCTCGGCAGTGCACCTGCCCTTCCAGCCCTTCAAGGGAGCCACGTACTTTAGGCAGAACTGGGATGAACAGCCTCCCAATCCCAATCAGGTGGATAGCTTTACTGTTGTTGAGTGTATTTATAACTCATTTGTTATATAATTCTCTCTTTAGTTGCGCTGGAAACCTTTTGATCTGCCTTCCAAGGATGGAAAATCCGTGGACTTTGTAGAAGGCTTGCACACGGTTTGCGGTGCCGGCGATCCCAGATCTCGTCATGGTCTGGCCGTGCACATTTTCTCCTGTAATAGCTCCATGGATTCCTCGGCTTTCTACAATAGTGACGGCGATTTCCTAATTGGTAAGGATATATGAACCAATTGAGATGAGTAATTAATATAGTTAATTATATTTAGTACCGCAGCAAGGAGTTTTGGATATAACTACGGAGCTGGGTAGGATGACAGTGGCCCCCAATGAGATTTGCGTTATTCCTCAGGGCATTCGCTTCGCTGTGGCAGTGGATTCTCCCTCCAGGTGGGTTTATATATTATTTTTATTGAGTTCTTATATATATATTCCTTATTTAGAGGCTACATACTGGAGGTCTATGATGGTCACTTTGTGTTGCCGGATCTGGGACCCATTGGTGCTAATGGCTTGGCCAATCCCAGGGACTTTGAAACACCCGTGGCCTGGTTCAACGATCAGCCCGTTACAGGTAACTATCTGTTTAGTAATTAAAAACCTTCTAATGATAAATTACAAATATCTTGCTTAGACTTCCAGGTAATATCCAAATTCCAGGGCAGCCTCTTTGTGGCCAAGCAAAATCACAGCGTCTTCGATGTGGTGGCCTGGCATGGCAACTATGTGCCCTATAAATATGATCTGTCCAAGTTCATGGTGATTAACTCGGTCAGCTTTGATCACTGCGATCCCAGCATCTTTACCGTACTCACCTGTCCGAGCCTGAGACCTGGAACAGCCATAGCAGACTTTGTGATATTCCCGCCCCGTTGGTCCGTCCAGGAGCACACCTTCCGCCCGCCATATTACCATAGTGAGCTTCGATACCTTGGGAAGGCCAATGCCCAGAAACTAATGATTCTTTAATTTCCTATAGGAAACTGCATGAGCGAGTTCATGGGTCTGATCTTGGGTAAGTACGAGGCCAAGGAGGATGGCTTTGCCGCCGGTGGAGCCACTCTTCACTCGATGATGGCTCCCCATGGCCCGGATGTAAAGTGCTTCGAGGGCGCCTCTAGTGCCAAGCTAGTGCCAGAACGCGTAGCTGAGGGAACTCAGGTATGTGTTTAGATAAATATAGATTTTTTTAATATTTATATGTATTTTTAAAAGGCCTTTATGTTTGAATCTTCTCTGAGCTTGGCTGTGACCAAGTGGGGCGAGGAAACCTGTCAAAAGCTGGACGCAACTTATTACGAATGCTGGCAGTCCTTGAAGGAAAATTTCCAAACTGCTGAATTATAATATAATAAATAAGATAAATAAAGTTACGCGCAATTTAATTTTATTGAAGACTTTTGAAGAATTACGATATTAATTGTCTTATTTTAAAACAGAACGTAATTCAAATTACATTTTGATTTTCAACATTCAAGTATCTTCATTAGTGAACCCAAATTTAAACGAAATAAAATCCTTTTATTGATCCTTTTATAGCAAAAGGACTTTCTAATTGATATTACTTACTTTGATTCACTTTATGTAGCATTTAACAATAGACACTAGATTTCCAAGTGCATATCGCACTTTTTTAAATGCAACATTAATGGACGCAACATTAATGGACTCCAGGTTGATATACACACTCCAAGCTCCTAATCCCTAACCCAAATGAATCCTTATAGCCTAAACGTAATGCTGGGAGCGGAGCGTGGACTTCGATTACTGAACACTTGGCTGCTATTCAGCCGGCAGACACACAAATGGTTGCAATTGACCTGGGCTGGCTCGGAAACCTGGACCTTGGGGAATTCTGGAGTGTCGTGGGTGCTGGTCACATTGTCGTCGGATCGGCGGCTGTACAAGCATTTGGTGGCACAGTTGCAGGATCCCAATCTGTAGTTCTTCGGAGCCGGACTGCAGTATTGATGCAGCGAGTGCTCCAGATTAGCTCTTTCCATCGAGCAGTAGCTGTCCAGCGTGTCCACGGTGCTGATGAGATCGGGAGCGAGCTCGGTTTGCTGGCGGTTGGTCAGCCAATAAGTTCGCATATCGCCCTTGCCCTAAAACATACAGGATAGATCCATAAATCTCCTGGAAAAGATTTGCACCATATCTCACCTTGATGCTAGTGATGCCTCGTTCGATGCAGACATAACCGCCGATGGTCTGCAGAAGCTGGAAGGTAGCCTCCGAGATGTGGATCTTCATGGAATCGCCGGTGCTCTCCATTCGAGAGGCTGTGTTCACAGTGTCCCCGAACAGGCAATATCTGGGCATCTGAATTTTAAGAATGGTATTAGAGATTTCTTACGGAACTGAAAAATGAATGAGTTCCCTTACCTTCTGACCCACAACGCCGGCAGCACAAGGACCTGAATGAACACCAATTCTTAGCTGAACGGTTTCGGTGGGTTTGTGCCGGATCTTGAGATTCCCCACCTTCTCCAGGAGGTGAAGTGCCAGTGAGGCAATCTCTCCTGCATGCCGATTGCCATTCGGCAGGGGTAAACCGGATACAACCATGTAAGCATCGCCAATGGTCTCTACCTGAAGAGTATAAATCAGCAAGTAAATATTTATGTTTTATTATGTTGTGTATTTATTTATATTTGATTATTTTTTTTATATTTATAACCTTGTATACATCGTAGTTGGATATGATGGCATCGCAGCAGGTGTACCATTCGTTGAGCATCTCTACCACCTGGAAGGGTGTGCTGGTGGTGCAGAGTTCGGTGAAACCCACAATGTCACTGAATAATATGGTGACACAGTCGAAGCACTCAGCCTCTACGGGATCCCCGCGCTTAAGGAGCTCGGCAACGGGCCTGGAAGAGATAAGATAATAATAATTAATATGATAATGGTTTGTGATATTGATGCTACAGGTTAAAGCCTAATCACACACATCTTTGCAGTCCTGATTTGTTTATCGAAAAGGATTACCTGGGCAGCATTTGGTATAGCAGCATGTCGGTTTTTTTCTTCTCTTCATAAAGTAAATTAGTCCTTTCCTGAACAAGACCCTCCAAATTGTAGGCGTATTTCTCCATAATCGAAAGCATATTGTCAAATATATTTGGCTTCCTAAATTAAACAAATTCGTTACGCTTCTAATGAATATAAATGTTTTTAAAAATTCTTACAAGCCAGCCTGCAGCTCCTTCAGATGCATGCGAACCAGCCTGATGTCTGGCCTCGCCTCCGGATCCTCATCCCAGCACTGGCACAAGCACTTACGGACATAGTCCGGTATGTCCAAGTGGGTGTGCGTGAGAGCAGGTCGGAAAACGCCGTGCTGCAGCAGTTCCGGGCACTTGACAAACTGGATTATTTCTGCAGGGAAAACAACACGCTTAAGTAAAATAATTTCAAATTATTCAAGTGCCAAGTGTCAGACCCTCATTCGTGTAGGCCGTTTCCCCCCACGGCCCCTTGTGGCCAATCATCTCGTAGAGCAGTATGCCAAAGGAATAGACGTCCCCCTTCTGGGAGCCACGTCCTGGCCGGTAGGCGTCCCTCAAAAGCTCCGGCGCCATGCAGAGGGCACGTTTCACTTCCAGTTCATTCCTGCGAATGTCACAATAAAAGATTATATCTATTTTTTTGTATAGTGAAAGAAGAACATTCTGGCTTTCAAAGGACTATGGTTTCTTATATATGTAAATATAGGTTAAAGTATAAAAAAATGGTAAGAAAAGCTAAGATTATTAAACTTACTTGTTGGGCTCCTCTTGGCCCGCTTTTAGTTCGTGTAGGCCGAATTCGGAGATCTGGCAGACCCAACGGGAATCGATGAGGCAATTGCTGGACCGCAGATTGCCATGGGATATTATCTCCGAGTCGTGCAGATATATCATGCCCTTCAGGATATCTGAGACCAGTGAGGAGATGAACATGTGGTCCAAGTGCAGATCCTCGTTGGCCAGCACATCCTCCAAACTACCTCGAGCACAGTAGGTGGTGAATATGATCACAGATCCGTGATCGGTGGAGGCCCCAATGAAGTTGATGATGTTCTCATGGCGCACCTTTTGTATAAAAAAAGAAATCTTGGAACATGTAACTAATATTAATTTGTGGATTTACCTCTCGCATTAGTTTGAGTTCTTTGCGAATAGATCTGGTTATGTCTACACTTTTCTTGTGAATCTTTTTCATGGCCACAATATTACCACGAAAAAGCGCTGTTTATGAAAGATAAAGTCTTTATATATATCCATCTATAAGATTGGACTTACCTATATTCGTAAAAGATCGCTTGTTGGGTTCACCAACCACAAGAATGCTTTGACGACAGATTTGGAACTGAAATATGGTTTGAAAGAAATAATAAGTTACTTAAATTGGAAATTCAATTAATAACTTTGTATTTTTCCTCCTCGATACCTACAATATTCTTATTACTGGGGTTATTGTACTCTCCGAGATTGATGACAGTCACCTCCTTCATGTCCACCTTCCACAGGAGTCCCGCCAACGTTTGTTCATAGCGATAATGCCTGCAAAATGTTGGGAATATTATAAGAAATCAAGTTGGAAACTACACTTGAATACTACTTGATGAGCAGAGCAAGGGCCACCACAACGACGAGGGCACACAATGGTCCAGTTACCAGATACCGCCAGTCCAGTTTCTTTCGAGGACAAATTTCGCCGTGAAAACCACAAATGGGCTCTGCCAGAGGAGGACGACCATTTAGCCACTGGATGGGTCTGTCGTTTCTTATGTAGCGGAATTCCTAAGTATACATTTCTATATGGTTAATCATAATCGATTCTAATTTCTACTCTTAAGCTCACTGGAATTAGCGAGTGCTTGTCATAGGCAAAGAACCCCACGGGCTGCATTGACATCTTGGCCAGAGATCCACTAGAGGAGCCACTGCCCACATCGTTCTGTAGGGTTATGACTGTGAAATTTCCCTCGGCATCGCCATTTGAATCAATGTAGACCTGTGAGAGGCGAAGGAATGATTTATAAATATTATAAATAATTTTATATAATTAATAATATTAACTTTAAATTAATCTAAATCAAATTTAAATGCTTATATTACTAATATTTAGGTTATACTCACATCAAAACCTTGTATGGAATGATAGGACCTATTAAAAATGTGGCTCATTACCAGATTGCCATCGTATATATCGCCACCAAGCTGCAAGACTTCTGTTATGGCTCTGACATAGATCATCACACTGTCATAGAGATGTAGACCATATATGGGTACCTAGTAAAGGCCACGAAAATCATTAAAGTAAAGCAAGAAGCTAAGATATTCCACAAATTTTTTTGATTTTGCTTAAATTTAGCTTTCCTACCGATATGTTGTCAAACACCCGCTGATGATAAGGCACCAGAAACGGAGTCTTACGGGCGTAGTCCTTGATTTTCGAACAAATGTCGCTGTAAGCGCAGAGATATTAAGATTAATACAACTTGGCATTATTAACCATTTTAAATATTTAATATTCATGCTAGTTTATAATGCAACAAACCAAATAAATATTAAATTCAATTTAAATCTTTATTTTCTTGGATTTCTTAATTACAATTTATTAAAACAAAAACAATAACTGATTTTGAATAATATATTCTTGTCTCCCAAAGCCTGACTGAATTCAGAAATATTTATGGCCTAAACATGCAACATAACGCACTAGTTTTACTCAAACTAAAATAAAAGAGATATTGGGAAATAATTAGTTTAATTAGTTTAAAGATTGGTTGGAAAGACGCAACGAAAATACGCACAGTTAGAGTTAACTAAGAGTCAGATAAATTACCGAATATGGGGATTTTGTGGATATGTCATGCTTATTTTTATAACTGAACGAAATGAGATTTTGTCCAGTGATTTGCTCTTTTCTTTTCTAATATAAGGATCTAAATAATCTGGAATAGATGGTGCATGCATTAGAAGTCTATCCCGAACCATCGATCCGCACGATCCACTTACTACGTTCCATAATGTTAACCCTTCGATTCGAGTCGTAGATCTCGTCGTCCACCGAAACCACAACGTAGTCCCCGCTCTCCAGCAGCCGTCGGTTCTGGAGGCCACGCACAAAGTCCACCATGGCAATGTGCTCTCCAATGAACACATAGACTGTTTTTGGGTATTTAATTTATATACAGATTAGTTTATAGGTTACAGTGCGATTTATAATAGTTTTTAGAAAATAATAATCAGTTTAAGGCAGAGCTGCACAAACACAAAGCTTCGCCAATAAATGAGTCTGGGTCTTCGGAGACCCAGCTCTTTTCTGTTAACTTGTAACTAATGAAATACTCTTTGATGTTTTTAGTAAATTTATTGTAATTTTAAATAAATCGCACTGTAAGTAAGTAACCATAATCTTACTGCGTGTGGTTGAATAGGTCTCCTCAATAATTTTATCGATCTGTGAAAGTGTTTTCGTCGTTGGTATATAGTCTGAGATGTACTTGAAGTGACTGATGGTAAAGTTTCTAGCTTCTGCCAGTTCCTGTGCCAAAAACAAAAAAGAATTGTTTTAGTAGAAATTAGTAAATGGCATCACTCACCTGAATAGCCCTGGCCACATCCGATCCCCAGACAGGCTTCGAGCTTACAACTATGGCGAATTTCTTCCAGTGAAAGGCGTTTAGCAAACTGATGACACTCTTCGAAACCTTGGAATTGTAGTGTCTTGTTATGTTGTAGACATAAAGATTTCTGTATTTAAATTACCTTGGATGCTGGAGCCAGAGTGCGTGCAAAGGTGTGAAAAGTGCTTTTGTTGGAGACTATTGAATCGGAGCATTTCTAAGGGAATAAAAACGATGAAGAGAATATAAGCTGTTCGAATCGAACTTGGAGGTTTTTTATTCTAAGTGTAAGGGTGTATGCTATGCAAATAAAATGTTCTTGCTTTTTTTTTCTAGTCGCCATTTAACATTTTTTTACAAAAAAGGTGTGAGAATAAAGTGGGGGTAAATTTCTAAAGCCAACGAGCCAGTTCCCGCAGAATAAACCCAAGTTGTCAGTCATATGAGATGAGCTTAAGTATCCAAGTGGTGACCCAGATTTGCGTAATGGCTTTACTCACAAAGGACAGCATCGGTGTGTTCCAGGCGGAGGCCAGCAGCGCCTCCGTAGTGCAGCTCTCGTCCGGACCGATGAAGGCGGCCACTCCAGCCTCCCGCATCTGTGTCATTGCCCTGGAAACGAAACGGTAATCAGAGCGGAGCGATTTCGAGGACCAAAGGTCGCGTGCAACTGGCCCAGTAATTGAAGGAGTTACCTCAGGGGCTTGACGCGATAGGCACTTGTCTTGTGGCCAATGTCGACCGGCTTAAAGGCCAGCTTTCTGCCCGGCAACAGGTTTGGATTTTTGTTCACATCTTCGATGGCCAGCGGCAGTCCGCCCAGCGTCACCTAGAACAGATTTAAACATCAAACAGATTTAAAGTCGGCATTAATTTGTGTGCAATTAGAGAGGAGGTGTGGCTACAAGGAAAGCACTTCGACGACCCCTTGTTCGTGGAAAGAGACCTCAATTTATGCATGTTGTGGCAGCGTTAAGGACCCAAGGTAAATCAAAACAAAGTAGAGCAAAGCAAAACAAACTAGGGTTTCCTTCCGTTTAAAACGCGGCAAGGGAGAACTGTGTAATTTCTCATAAATAAATTTCTAGTATAGAGGGAACGCTTCTGCATTTCCCAGGACCCCTTCCGTTCAGACACTTGATTAAATGTAATAAACCATAATAATTTAGATAGCTTGACGTCACATTTGTAATTTTAAAATCATAAATTTTCCGCCACTTGCTTAGGTTTCCAGACGAAACATCTCAAAGCCGTTCAGAATGTTGATCCTTCGAACGTAATCGAGAGTTTCCGGCTCCACGACTCGGACTTCTCTAGAAGATTGCCGCTGGCGATTGATTCTAAGGGCCGTAAGAAAGCTTCCCAGGGCCAGGATTAGCACACAGAACCAGTAGGATACCGCCAGGGTGGTCAACAGATTTAAGTTGACGCCCCCAACGCCGTGAACATCCTCCACCCGGTAGAACGGGAAGCGGGACAGACCCTGGCCAACTCTTAGCAGCCAGGGTAGTAACATCAAGGGACCGCACCGATCCCAGACGGTCATGGAGGCCCTTCGGACTCTGTCCAGGAAACTGTCGATGAAGCCGTCGGCTTGAACGTAGACCAATCCGTATCCGAAAAATATGGTGCTCATGGCGGAGAGGGATAACAATGAGCTTAAAGCCAGCTCACTTGGGTTGCATCTAAAATGGACCCGGGCCAGGGGCTTCATGATCTCCAATGATAGCTCAACTCTGATCACGATTTCTATCATCGACAGCATCATCGAAAGCTGCATCACTGCGAACAACCAGAGGTGGGTGTGGTTCCGCATCGAATGGGATATGTATCTAATCATTAAGTCACTACAAATTTGGATTGTTTCAGGGGTGAACAAAAAATGTATACTGAAAGTGATTTATAAAGAAGCGGCTACATTTAAAATAAGAAGTTTTCCCACTAAAGCATCATTTAAATTCAAGTTTGCTTACTACTACAAATCGAAATATAGAGAACTTGAATTTGAATGCTTATTTAATCCTGGGAAAGAAAGTAATAAATTCTATTTATGAAATACTGATTAAAAATATTAAAAACTTGATAGAGAAGAAAATAAAGGGGGAACATTTAATTTTATACAAAAAAAAAAATACATTAATATGAATCTAAAAATCAATAAAACAAATTAAAATAGTAAACCGTAAATTCGATTTAAAACCATTTAAATTGGCTTTGCAGCTTTAAGCTTTTCAGCCAAAAATTAAAATGAAATCCGAAAACACAATCGTTGCCAATTATCTCGCATGGTTGACTGCTAAGCTGCTGCAAATAGAGAAATCATAAAATTATGGCAGATATCTATATGGATGCTAAATAAAATAATCTTGATTTGTTGTGGGGTTCAGGAATAAAAACCTATTTGTCACACATGACAACTAAAAATTCGAATTATCTGTTTGTATAAATTTTAATCTGCTTAAGCATCGACTTCTTTTTGAATAAAGTTTCAGTTAAATTAAGCATTTATTATTTTTGTCGGAAGCTCAGGCATGAAAATCCAGAATAAAGTTTGCTACGACAACAATTATTATGCTGAATTTTATATATACAGACAAATTCTTTCCAAAAGCAGAGATTTAAGCGTCGCAGTGGCTTGGATCCGTGCGAACAAAGAGACATTAAGCTCTTATTAACCCATATTACCAAGAATCGATTCATAATTAAAGCGTTAATTAAAGGATGCCTTCTTTCCGAAATTGCGCAGCAATATGATACGTTTTCTTTTTTGTATAAATTAAGGTTGAAAACTTCGGCAGCGACAGGAAATGTAGCAGACACTTGGTTTACTTTGTTGAAGAGAATTTGCTAAAGAGAATTTCCGATATAAGATTATTTGTATTTAATACTAAAAAAATGCAGCAAATCATCAGAATATTGTTATTGATTATATTTGTCTTTTGCCAAATAAAAGAGAAATCAATATTTATCTATTTTTATACATTTTCTTCCACATATCCTAGCAATCCATATGTTCTCTTAAAATAACTTTTATTAAAACAATTTCCGCTCAAGTTTTGCAGAAAACTTCCATCCATATATTTATAAGTTTCCTATCCAATAATTCAGCCATGTGCACTTGACATTTAACAGAATAAAAAGCCAACAGAATGTGCAATCGATGGTTTTGATTTGTCTTTTCTTTTATAAACTTTTTAGCTCTAGGTTTTTACGAACACTGTCACTGCATTTAACATGGAAAAACATAATTTCAAATGCAATTTCATTTAGCCAAAAGCAAGAAGTTTAATTGAAATTCTTGAGCACTACTATGCTCATATTCCTTAGCTTTTTTGAATATTTTCTTTAAATTGGAACTTATTAACAATTACACTTGGTACACTTGGTAGTTACTGTTCCTTGAGTCTAATGAGATTCTTTTTCAACAAGTCGTCCAATAAGGTTGCTACCTTCCCTAACTTTTAATTTATGAGGGAAAAGTTAAATGTTCATATGTCTGTCGGTGTACCAGGGGAGCAGCTGTCATAGCAACACTGAAAGGCAGGCCTTTAAAATACTGAATTTAAAGATAAGATTCCGTGGATAAGAAAAAAAAAACAATGTTAATTTGTTAAAAGGCTCTGAACATTTTTTAAATAAAAAAATAAACTTGGCGGCGTTCTCTTAAAATGTAAAAGGAATATTTCGCTGAGCAAGGAACTTCACCCAGCTCCAGAATTTTCCGCTGGTGAATTAAATACATTTGGCAGAGAAGTCAAGGAAAAGCATTTAACGCCAGCGCAGAGTATATATTTCACAAGCAATCATTTCAGCGTATCTTAATTGTGATAGAACATCATTGGAGTTAATGATGTACTTAAATTTAGCTTAAGCGTTGTCAAGGGCAATGCTTAAAATAAAGATTTACAAGAAACCTGTCGCTGGCCTTAAGTGCTGGCTTAGAAGATTAAATATGTCTTAAAATATATAAATAATATATACATGTACATATTAAATAAAAATTTGTACATTTCCTGTTCTTAATAATTCGTAGAATCCTTAGGATTAATTTGGACCAACAAGAAATGAAATTTAACAAAACGCAGATTAAACTTTTTGATGGGATTCCTTAAAAGTCAATGGCTCTTTTAAATAAAAGCATAATTAAAATTCCAGCACTGCGGGGTACAGAAAATAAAAAGGAGGGCACAAATGATTCCTGTGGGGTGTGAAACCAATTAGAATTTTTTATGCCATTCGGGGGGTCCTCATAACAAAGAACAAAAAATATATAAATAAATATATATATATAAGGATTATATATATATATATATAAGGATTGGCCACCTGCGAATCTGGGCAAAGGTTTCTCCAACTTTGTTTTTATTTATTTCCCATTTTCAGTGGTGTTTTTATGACAACAAATAAAACATTTTATTAGGACAGTAAACAAATTAAGTAATTGTTTTGCTCAATTCTATCTAATTGCTACAAATAGATTGTCAAATGTTTTGTGCAATTTGTGCTTATTAATTTCGAATTAAAAGTGAAATGAATGAAGTGTAAATGAATCAAATTTAATTAATTAAAGAGAAAATTTAGTAGAGTATATATTAATGCGTTGTCTTAATATCTTTAAGCGCAATTTAAGTAGACATGATATGACAAAATGGGGAAAATATAAATTAAAATCACAAAGAAAGCACTATATGCAACGATGGCTTGACATACTGCCCATTCATGTTGATAAATAAATGTGAATAAACGGAAAGTTTATATTCTTTGCGGAGCTGAAGCAGTTTTTATTTTTTATTATTTGGTCAACGATGAAATGACTCTGCCAGCTGCCATTGAAAAAGAGTCAACAGATCTGAATTAATTCAATATATTGATATCACTCAATAAAAAACGGCACACAAATCCCTGACGAACCCTTGTCACATATGTATGTCCCTCGGAATATACTTCCTGATCTCCACTTTTTCGCCATTTATATTCCATAGAAGTGCAAGGACATTGGCTTCGACTCTGGCTTTTGCCAAATTGATGAGGCCAAACAGGACTTCTGATGGATTTGCTGTTGAGCTTTTTATTTGGTTTACCAGTCAGGCTGTTAAGTGAGAAAAATGGTGCGTTTTCCTTACCACACTACCTCTTAACCCACTTTGTTTTGTTGTTGTTTTGGTTCCAATTAAATCGGATTCTATATAAATATAGGGTGAAGGCAAGAGATTGGAGCAGCTTACTAAGCTATCAGGGGGCTCTATAAAAGCCGTAGTTATCTCTATTATTCTTTATTTTCCATCACAGACCACATGACCGCTGTCAATCCAATTCACAAAACGTCAGGAAAATCAAAACAATATTGGGAAAGGCTTTTCGGAAACTACAACGGATTCGGCATACTCTTTTTGCAAATTTGCAATTAATTAATTTGCTGTCTAAGATATGCTACAAACAATTGACAATGAAATATTTTGTAATTATTAATATTTTTGTGAAGTTTTTTTTTGTTAAAAATAAATGAAGCTTAATAGATTTTAAAAAGCAACTTGCAAGCCTGTTAAATCTTTAATAAATTATAATAAGCTCTCTGAAATATTTAGTATTAAAAAAGTAAACATCGAAATATGTTAAATTCTTAGGGTATTCGATTAGGTGCCCCGAGGGACGACCAGCATAGGATATGTTTTGACAGGGGGCAACGCAATCATTCCCGAATCATTTCGCTGTCCTACAGGCTGAGCTATAAATTCCATGATATTTTTGGGACAGCATGCGTTGACTTGTGGCCCAAATGTGGCTGCCATTAGAATTGCAAATGTGACAGCTCAATGTTTTATGCATGCACATACAAAATTAATACAGCACCCAGCAGTTTACAATTATTAACGCTAGATGTTTATAATTTGCGTGGGATCCTTAAAAGGTCTTTACAAATCTGGGGGGATCTCTGCTACTCACCCGCATTTGAGAGTATTCCGCGAGGAATCCAATATTTATTGTGTCAGACAGGCGACGAGAGGAACCACCAACAGGATTGCTTCCCTGACAGCCCAGAAGGACAAAGATGCAACAGAATGCAGCGGCAGCAGAGGCTCGCATCCTTAACGGCATCCTCGATGGCAATAAAGTTTTATTTTGCACTCAACTGTCACTGACACCGAACAGGATCTGCCGGACAATCTGACACCGACACCGACTTTCGTTTGATGTTCTTAATGGACGCGAACTCTCACATGGTCACGAGTCACAGTCATTTGTTTACTGAAATCCCCGGATTCGTATCCGTATCCGTATCTGCTGCTATCCCAACAGGTGTGCGTGCATCTGAGTCTTAAATTCAAACTTGCTCCGTAGTACTCCGTTCCGAGGCACTCGAACACGACCGTAGTCCGTCACAGACTGAGGCTGTTCGGGGCGACGCATCCACGCTTTTATAGTCTTTGTGCTTCGGGTCCTTCGGTGGCATTCGTTTCGTTTCGCCACGGAAATACGTTGGAGAGGGCGGATTTTTTGCAGGGGGGTTACGCCAAAATTAAGTGGTCTTTGAATGACAAAATCATCAGAGCCTGGGGATCACGAGAGCAGGACAAGTGGGCGGCAGGGTCAGCATTGCCGTTGGTCAGTTGGACAGGATGCTGAGGACTTTGTTTATTTGTTTCCCGTCAGCAGCCAAAAATCATTTCGGTTTTTAAATTTAGAGTCACCCAAGTGAGGAGATATCTGTGGGTCACAGGTCCCACAGGTTGGTCTTCCTCCTCTCAAGCACATTATTTTCGTCTTTCCTGATACTCATCCAGGCAATTTTCATCCTCAAATTGCAATCATACTTCGAAATGCAATCACTCTGACAGTCAATTATGGGGATAATCTGTTGTTTTCCCTGTGCGATGGCGTAACAGGCTTTTTGGTTACTACAAGGAAAAGGCTATGGGTCAAGGATCATTGAAATGGCTGAAGGATTTCGAAGTTACCTTGTAAGAATTTGAGTTGTTTGGTTAGTTGCTTTTTAAGAGGAAGTTACAGGAAACAGAAATGAATAATATTTTTCTGTTTATATTTTTCACAGAATTAGAGGAAAGTACAGAGAATAAATCCTACCAAAAGGACACCCTTTACGTTTTTTGCGTTGCAGAATTTCAAGTTCAAGGCCGTCGAACCTGCGATTTTGGAACCCCACTACATAGAAATCTGAGCTTGCCACAACATGGAGGATTGATGGGATTTTCTCACCGGAAATCGGAATGCAAATGCAAAAACTTTGGTTGGCATTCCACTTCAAACTTCGTCCTGGACTGGGGGAACACCAGAGACTTTTATGTCAACACATTAGCATTAATTGCGTTGTACTTTTATTTGCAATGACAAACGCATTTCTAATTTAATTTTTTACTTTGGCCCATCGAATGGCTTCTCACATAACTTGTTGGCCATTTCGCACTCCCATTTGCCTGGCAACTGGCTCGACTTTTTATTTTCAATTTCCAGGCCAGAGCCTCGATGGCTGGATAAGATAATTTGCAACTGAACACCACTTTCGTAAAAAGCTACTCAATAAGCAAGACTGTGCGGTTCAGAAACATAAGACTGGCTGGAAAATTAAATAAAATAAATGTGCACCTTATACTAATTTTAAATTAGTATTTAAAATTATTTTAGTAGCCAATTTCTCGCTTTTTTTTAATATTCTAGGGTATTATAAATACAGTTTAGAAGCTAAGAACGCTGTAAAGGAGTCATTTTCGACCTTAAATTTAATATGGTGATTTTTAACCGAATAGAAACTAGCAAAGAAAATATTACCGTATTAAAATCAAAGCATTTTTGGCTTAGGTATGATATATTAACTGTGATCCAATTGCAAACAGCAGGGGTATCCTTGGTGTCCTAAATGTACCGAAGTTAGCTTTCTTTTTATTATTATTATTATTAATACAAAACATTTAGTTATAACTCAAATAACGATTTAAATTCGAGTCGACTAGAATCTTTTTTAACACAAATAACTTTATACAAATGGTATAAAGCCCACAAGGACCCTGCAGCAAAAGAATTCTGAATCCTTATATGTTTATAAAATAAAACAGATAAAAAATGCATGCCTATGAAAAATACCCAAGAAACAACTTAAAATTTAGTAAATTAAAGGGCTTACATTACTGCAACCCACTGTACCCTTGCACTTATTCACTTACCATTCCCCATAATAGGCCTTTGCCTTGTTCTTGATCACTGAAAAAGGTCCAAGTTCAATTTCAATGTTGGCTTAAAATTTGATTCCAGTTGAGCCGACAACACACGTAAGCTGATTGAAATGAAAATTTAATTTTAACTCTCGCCGTGCCGACTCATGGCTCCTGTGCCTCCGTTGCCAACGGCTGGCTACTCTTTTGTCCCGACCAGCATTAGAGGAGGACTCGCAAAACCATGACGATTCAGATTGTCATATGAGCTGCTCCGTTTGCATATAACAATAGATTCGACAAATGTCTCGGATACTGCCAGAGAGATGGAGATGAAGTTTCCTGGGCCGTGAATTATGCATTGAGTGGAGCACAAATGCCAGGACATGCGGAAACGGACCCAGCCTCGGCACATATAAATGAATCTGCTTAAATCCAATTGAATATTTTATTTGACAGTCATTTTTACTCACATTTATATTCGAAAATAAACTTACCGTATGGCTGAATTTAAATTTTATTATTTTTGGATTTGCTGTCAATGCGTGTCCTCCTTTTTTATTTATTTTGTTTTTTATTTTTTTGGTTCCATGGGAATCAATTCGGTGACTCGAAATTTGCATATAGTATAAAAAGTCAAATTTTAACAGTCAAATTGCGGGGAAAAAGTTTTTTCCCATTGTTGAATATTTCCGCCTGAAAATATGTACAACAAATTTCTTTAAAGATTAACACTTGCTGACAGAAATGACTGATGCGGAATTTAAGAGGACGAAGCTCGCAAAAAAGCAGGAGTGTAAATAGAAAATATTTGGACTATACTTCCGAGCAGCTCAAGCTGAAAAAAATGGCAAACAATTTTCGTTGGGCCATTTGTTGGCTCTATTTACGTAAGAGCATTTTTGTTATTTTTAAAATGCCTTACAAAATTAAAGATTGATTTCTACCAAATATAAATACACCTATATAAACTTTAAAGCCCCAAGACCAGTTGAATTTTTGTTAGCTACTGTTAGTTAAAAGTAAAAACGAGTTAGTTATCACTCTAAGCTAACAAATGCTGCAAGTTGATGGCATTTTCACTAAGTTGCAATGGTCTAAAAATAGAATACATATGATGACATTTAATGATGTTAAGTGCTATGCCTCAACATAGTTTCATCAGATTTAAGTTCATAAACACGCTTATCCCAGCGAAGGAAGAGCAGCTAGTTAAAGCTAGCACTCTTGAGGGGAATCACACTTGCTCAAAGCTTAAATAAAAAGCGTTTAAAAACAAAAATAAATTACTCACAGCTGTATTTTTCCAGGCATTGCAAAATACACAAAGCATTAAACTGGCTGCTAGGAAATAACTTTGGTTGCAGGCCAAAGCCAAATTAGGACAAAAAAGTACTTTGAAGAAAAATAGCGAATTTTTGCCTGGGTTGAAGAGAGAATTGCATTTAATTGAATTCATTGAATTCAGCGAGAATTTATTTTAGCCGTTGCTAAATAACTCCCATTTTTTTCATTTCGATGGAATTTTTCCATTCTACAATGAAACATTTTTTGTCAAATTTGTATCCACAATAAATAAGTAATTCAGATTATTGCAGGCAACGTTTTATTAATTTTATTTTAAGGTTAGTCTGATTTTCATATATGGTTTTTATTTATATTTGTTTTTTATTTATATTCACTTTAAAACTGTATAATTTTCAACAACAGCCAGGAAATGGATAAATAATAAATACACAACACAGGCTTTTGGAAAATAAATTGATATGAATGACTCTATATTACTATAAGTGTTTGATCTGTTTTTACAATTTTATATCCTGGAAGTTAAAGACTTACAGGTTATCTTGGAGATGCATTTACTTTAGTAAACACCCAACAGCAAATAAAAAGATAAAGTCAAAATGTACACAATTTTTGTAAATTATTTTTTAGTTTAATAATTTTGCAGTGCTGTTTAATCGCTGGAATATGTATTTACAATTATATTTGTAAGCCTATACATAAAATGCTGTCCTCCTGGGAGTCACTTAGGGATCTGGTAAGTGTGCCGTGAGTTTTTTAATTCGAAATCCTTCACTGGTAATGGGCCAGAGCCTCTTTGTTGATGACGCCCGCATAGCTGGTATACTTCGGCGAGGTTCCATTGAGGGCAATAAACTGCTCGGCAACCTCGACGGCGACACGGACCTGAGCCTCGGCGGTGCTGGCTCCCAAGTGGGGCGTGGCCACCACCTTTGGGTGGCTGATGAGGGCTTTGGTGACCGCAGACTTGGGCGGCTCTTCGGGATAAACGTCGAAGGCGGCGCCACCCACTTTACCACTCTCGAGGCCATCGAGAACAGCCTGCTCATCGACGATGCCGCCGCGGGCAACGTTAACCACCTTAACGCCCTGCTTGCACTTGGCCAAGGACTCCGACGATATCAGATCTAGCACGAATATTTAAATATTAGTTTCCATTTTCCCCATGTAAGTTCCAGGGCATCACTTACTTCTCGTGGCTGGGATCAACGGCGTGTGAACTGTTATGTAATCCGCCAGGGGCCAGATCTCCTCCAGTGTCATTTTCTCAATGCCAGCCGCCTTGGCCTCCGCCTCCGTGGTAATGGGATCAAATCCAATAATCTGCGAAACACTTAGGGCTCAATCTAAGGTGCAGCTGGATGTACAGGATGTACTCACCCTCATTCCCCAGGTCTTCATGCGAATGGCGACCTCGCGACCGATGCGTCCCAGTCCAAGAACGGCCAGGGTTTTGCCATAGAGCTCGGTGCCGGCATAGAGCTTCCTGTCCCACCGGCCCTCCTTCATGCTCTGGCCGGCGGGTACGACGGGACGGGCCAGGGAGCCAATTAGGATGCACGTCAGCTCACAGGCCGAAATAGAATTGCCTCCCGGAGTGCTGAAAGCGACGAGAGTTTAGTTAAGCATTCCCTAAATGCCCCCGATAGACAGGCGGCAAACCGAACTGGTGGGGGGTTAAGGGGTGGCGTTTGTTGTGACTAGACAGCATTATGCAAATGTCCACCAAAAAAAGGGGGAGACGGGGACAAAAGGAAGAAGAGCAAAATATGGCAATTTTCGCGCTTGGCTCCGTATCCTTGGCAATGTAAACCACCAGCCTTCGTCCTCCGTCCTCCGCTCTCCGTTCTCCACTTTGTTTGACACTCGTCGCCGTCCCTTAATTATGCGTGTCAAACGGCGTCAATTGACCCAAGTCATGGCTGTGGTGGGAGTAGCGATGCTATGCGATAGCGACAGCCAATCACACAGTTCAGAATGCGCATAATTATTTAGGTTGCCCGATCGGAGCATACACTGGGCGAAATACTGTATAGCCGGGGGAAATGAGAGATATGAACTTCCTCAGGCTAAATTGTACTTTAAGATATAATTCAACTTTCTATAAGAAATCCCATAGCTTTTTGAGCAAGTATTCTGCTTAATTCTCTTTTGATTTTAACAATTAAGCAGCGTTGTTAAACATTTTAAAAACTAATAATCCTAGGATTCCAGGTCATAATCCCTCGAAAAACAATCAAGTCATGCCCTATTATTTTGTTCTCCCAGAAAACATTAATTATATTACGCAAAAGTCTCCTTCCCCGCCTTAAAAACACTCGACTAAAATAATAATTCCCTCAAGAAGGTTGTTTTGTGGGAAAGGGTGTCTTTATGCATATATTAGCACAGCGTTGCGTTGAATCCCTTTCTGTGCAATGCACCGAAGGCTTAAGGAGCACTTACTTGAGGACAACGACATTATGGGCCGTGGCTGCAGGAACGTCAATGTTGTCAACACCGGCGCCCGCGCGGCCCACAACCTTCAGACTCCCGGATCCGACGGCCAGAACTTCCGCGGTTATTTTCGTATCCGAGCGCACAATGGCGGCGTCAAAGTTCTGTTGAGTAAAGAAATTTAATAATTAGCAAATACAAATATTTACAAGTAATTTGCGTGTAATTCGTACAGCCAACCTAAATTGCCTCAATTCAAGCTTAGGTCTAAATGGAGGCATCTATTGGCAACCCTAATCATCTGGGAAAGCTCAGCTGCTTGGACTGATTGTATTTTTTATTTTTTAATTTTAAGGAGAGATTTATTAGGCTACTAGGCAGTTTCCGGAATTTTTCGGTTTGGAATTTTATATTAAATGTTAAAGCATCGTCTGATCCGGCTGTTGTTTTGATAAGAGCTATTTGATTGGGTCTACATAAATGATGATAATAATGTCTAGCGTGTTTAGTTTTATTAATTTAACACTATAGGGAGTGACACTATTTAGGTGATAAGCTTCAAATAATTTACAAACTATTTAAAACCAGTTATTTGGTTTTTAGAGCAGCTAAGCAAATACACACTTAATTTAATTCTAATTTTTGCAAATATTAAATCTGCAAATATGACCCGCAATTTATCTAATCTCTCAAATAAAAAATGCATTTTAAACAGATTTGTTTGTGGAAATATATACATCTGCATAAATAAGCAAACAAAATTCATAGAATACTTTTGCTAAAGTTTCTGGCCGATTGCACGTAAAATAAATAAAAAGCAAACTCTGGGGAAAATGTATTTTGGCATCAGAAACTAATAAAATTTGTCTAAATTGATTTTATAGAATTTCCCTAGAAAGGCAAGACCACAGTTGGTGGCTTAGAATTTTAAATTTAATACAAAATATTTTGCAAATCATCGTTGAAACCTCACAAACAATCATAAACTTTACTGACAATGTCTAAAATGAATTGCAGTGCGGTCAAATCGTTATCACTGATTTTCAAATAACAAATAAAATTAATTCCTAAATGCAAATCAAGTGGAATGTGCTGCCGATAATATTTATGCATTTGCTTTAGCTGACAAACAATTCTGTTTTTTATTTTGCACTTTTAAGTCGCCTCTGCTGATGGCTTACGTAATCTTGCCCCCCTTAGTTACAGGCTAATTGAGATAGGTTGCCAGCAGACACACACATAGTTACATGTTACAAGCTTGCACGTGTTTTTTAACCGCACTTGGATCAGTCTTAGAGAGCTTTCAATTGAATTCCAGCTATCTCTTCACATGCAACAGCACACATTAATTTCACCTGTACTGTAATCCCTAAGCTCCACTTACCTTCACCTCCTTGCAGAGCTCCTCCACGGGGAGTTTCAGCTTGTAGGTAACCTTGTCAAAATAAGAAAAATGGTAAACAACTTTGATTAAAATGTGCAATCAATTAAGTGCAAGTATTGTCTGAATGTTCACACCCAAGTGAGGTACTTGAATAAATGCATTTACGGTGGTGATTCGGAAATGGTAATGCGATTAATAAATACAATAAAAAAGAAATAAATAAATAAAGTGAAAAATAAATCAATTTATAAATATATGAAGAGAAATGAACTCCTTTTTAAGGGGGTAACATTATTATTCATTTGTTTTCCTTTGTTTTCATATTTATACTTAATTTTGTTTTATTATTACTGAGTATTTACCATCATACAATATTTGTAAATAAATATCAGAAACAAATTACAAAAAACTTTTTAAATTAGACTTTACACTGTCATATATTTGGTTTATTTATTTTTTTAGTGAACACTGTACTTCCAAGCACTTGTATGGGTGTGCAGGCGTATTTGCACAATTGAAAAGCTATATTTTTCCATAAGGAAACTTACATTAATTCCATGCTGTTCCAGCAGCTCCACACAGGATTTGTCCACAGCATCGCAGACGAGAACTTTCTTAATATTTAGTGGCATATTTGACTTTGTTAAAAATCTGAATAAACTGAACAATTGTATTAATATTTTGCAAATCAGACTTTCCGCAACAGGCGATCTGCGACACTTAGCGAGCAAATTAAAGTGACTTTGAGAGCGAAACCGGCCGGCCAACGAACCTGACTTTGACAGCCGCTCGCTGCTCTCCAGTGCACTGGCGATCGTTGTTATTTTTTTTCAATGATAACTGAGCGGAAAGCTCCACTTGGATCCCAATTTCACTCTTTCTCTCTCTCTGCTATGCTTTGCTCTTTGTGATCGGTTCCCCTTTGTGTGAGTTGTTTTCGAAACACGAAATCGCTTTTGCGTGCAAAACAACAATATTAACCCATTTATGCCCCTATGCTGAAAATCAATGTATTTAAAAAACTAAAATCTACATGAGTATATTAAGATAATGGAATATTAATACAGCCTTGCAGGGTATTATAATTTTAATCAGAAGTTTGCAACGCAATGAAGGAGACATTTCCGACCTTATAAATCATATATTTTCTTGATCAGCATTTAATTTTTTTGTGTGAATTTTTAAGGTATTAAATTGTTAATATAACAAAAAAATATTGCAAAAGAATTAGTTTTAAAATAAATTGTAAAAACTGATTCAGAACAGTTGTCGAATACAAATTAATGTATTTTTAGCTTACTTATTATAATTTTAGGCTTAAATTTACCCAAAAATAATCCTTTAAAATGCTGGATTTTTTTCAGAAGACAACCCCTCCCAAGGCTTACCGATTCCGATAATTGCCTTATATTTCCGTTCCCCAATAATAAAACATGGCATATATTTTCAATATTTTTATTGTATTTGCTTTTATTTGCAATTTAGCTTTCATTTAACTACGTATTTTCCAAAAACATATTGTGAACAACAATTGAATGCGGAAAATGAAAAACAAAAACCAACAAAACGTGGGCAAGCTCAGAAGACTGCAGAAAATCTTCCGTTCCGTAGAGTCAAAGGAAAGTTACACATTTGTAAAAACAAAACAAAAAAAATATATCCATAACAAGTCGAAGTATATTAAACTATTTACATACAATTCTTGGAAATTGTTGATTGGTTTTTAGTTTTCTCTTCCTTTTTTTACAATATGTATATGTTTTGCATGTATAAAATATTTATATAAATTTGGATTTGGATTGATATTTCCACAATTATCTCGTGTGTTCTGTTTGTATGCTGTTCTGGTGTGTGTTCGGAGTGGGGTTCTCTTAGTTAATCATAATATTTTTGCATTGCAATTGTTGGATAGGGAATTCTCAGGCGTGCTTTTCTCAAATCTTACTAACCACTTCACTTCACCCTCCCGCTTAATATTGGATTTAGGCTATAAAAATAAGGTTTGCTTTTATTAAAGTGGCTTGAAAAGTAGAGAAGTTATTACCGCTAAATTTAAATATATATAGGCATATCCTCTTTAAAGATTTCAGTATTATTTTCGCTATAAAATTTTTGTTTACATGCGTGTGTGTGTGTGAGTTTGTGTTTTGTTTTTTTGAGTTTGTGAAAGTGTCAACAAATTTCAATTTGGTTTTTTGCTTTTCATTTAATTGGAAATAAGATGTATTTATTTAAAAAAATTCTATTTATTAGAAGCAAACCTGGGGCTTTGTTTTTTTTTGTTTTGCAAAAACGTATTTAGGCAGTGAGCCCTTGGACCTTTCGTCCATCCATCTGATAGAAGGTTATGTAATGGAATATTTTGAATTTACCGAGAGTAGCTTTTGAAACTTCCGAAGAATTCGAGTTGGGAAACTTAAGGCATCTTACAACGTATGTGTCTTCCATATATGTATATTCCTATCAGATCTGATGACAAGTTTTCGTTTTCATTTCGCAGAAGAAGGTAACTAACAATATCTGGGATAATCTATTATTATTTTTGTATTACATTTTATGCTTCCTTTATTGGTTTCTGTTTGGTTTTCACGCTTACAAAATGCCGGCTGTGTTGTATCTGTATATCGGTTTAAATTTTGTTAATTATAGTAAGAGCGCACATATGCACGTATAAATGTATATGCACCGTTTTATAAATGTATGTATCCTTTTAAATATATATATATTTACCATTATTATAGTATATTGAATTACCAGTTCTGTGAATTATGTGCAATATTATTATTCTTACTTACACATCGCGCGCATCAACTGACCGTTTAAAGTTTAAACTTAAGTATTCCGTTAGCCCCTGCTTAGCTGCGAAGGATCGTAATCGTATCTAGGTTTTGTTCTCAACTTTACGCTAGTATTAAAAAGTAATATTTCATTTAGGTTTAGCTAATACATAGATCATTTTTTCGGTTTTCCACTTTTTACATTAAGTGCTTGCGTATCGTATGTTGCTTTCGGTTAATTTCCATTTTTGTTTCATATTCTGTTTGCTCTTCAAAAGCGGCTCCAACCAGTGCCCCCGAACCAAACCCCCGTCACATTCTCTTGTCCCCGGAGATGTATGTACATCTATATATTTAATTAGAAAGTAATTTTGCAAAATAGCTCTCATTCCCCCCTGGAGTCCATCTTTTTGCTCTGTCTCCCAAACTCGTTCCCTTCTGAATGCTGCTAACAATTTTCTCTAGGTATCTGTATCTGCATTTTTACTTGACGTGCGCTTGTCCAAATTTGCTTTTCAAAAATTACTTTTATCACCTTGTATCTCTTATATAAAAAAAGTACTAGATCTTTGCTCTTACATCAGGGCCATGGCCTGGCCTGTCTTCTACATAGGAGTGCACCGTTCTACCGATCGCTGTCGCCGATCCCGCCCAGAGTTCCGGCTCTCCCGGGGCGGTTGACCAGCTGCAGTCTTGGAACAGCAGGATAGCTTCTGCGGGAGTGCTTACGGATCAACTAGCTAGTGGCTACATATAAGCATAGACTACGAGGCTGCCAGAGACACCATTTGACTGGAAAATGTAATAAGTTTACCTAGGAATCCTAGGGAGTTGTTTGGTATCTCTGGAAGCCTCCTACTCTAGGCCAGCATCATCAACTCATCTTACTCGAGGTGGCGATCGATTTGAATGCAGTGCGGTTCATCATTGTTGGGCGCGCTAGCTCAGTTCGACAACGAATGATCGACGAAATTTAGCATGGTGGTTGGAATTGTAAAAGGAGTGCTCTCGTTCGGAATGGGCCAGATCAGCGCTCTTTTTTGACGCGACACTTAGGGCTACTCTCACGCTACCGGAACAATAATTTTGACGCAAGCGAATATATATCTATATGGTATATATCGGGTGAATGATCTCTCTGGGAGGGAGCTGAGGCTGGGGTGGTGTGTTACTCGATTTGATGGTTGATTTTTTTGTTTTAAGGCACTGGTAGTTTAAATCGCTGTGCCCTCGCCTTCGGGTCTTCGTTATCGATTCCGACCCGGGGCTAAAGGCCGTTCGCGAGCAACCCAACGAGTTGCGATCGCGAACTGTGCGCTTTTTTTGGCAGGTGTGTGGCATGATATGGTGTGACAAGGTATCTAGGTCGATGGTATTGCTGAGGGGAAAGTGGGAGTTATTTTCTACAGGTATGCAGGCGGCAGGACAGTGCGTTTCGCTCAAGACGTTGTAGCTATTAAATGAATAGTTTGAAAAAATCTAGTTAGACTTTAATCAATATAATTAGAAATGCCTTTATAAGTAGTTAAGGGATTATTTAGTTTTTTAGTAACTTACTATCGGAATCAGTTGGATTTCTTGTTTACTTAGAGAACTGTTGGTCTTCCCATTATATAAATATAAATAAGTGTATCTACGTAAGGAGAAATGTGTTAGAGAAACCATTTTAATTTGGAAGATTCAATTGTTTGTCAGTCACCAAGTATAGATACTAAGATGTGGCAATGGTTAAGCGAGTAATGATTGCTTTTAAATGAAAAACTATTGGACCTACTTTTGAATACAGCTATTAAGGAGGGTTAAATCTTTAACTGGAATATTTGAATAGTTTTGATATTCTTTGGGATATATGTACGCTTGCCTTTGAAACGCACTGTACTCGTTAAGTGCCCTCGTTTCAACTAGAAGAGTACACCTAGCAGGTGGGCTGATTCTGCACAGAGGAAGAAACAGTTTGGATGCGAGTATTAGACATCGATTTGAGATTAAAGAGATTTCAGCCGGTTTCACAGTCAACTGAGTGAGTGTGTGTGGTGTGTGGTGTGTTTCGTGTTTTGTGTGGCCTGACTTAGATTAAGACACGTTCACTAAATTATTAAAGCTGACACTTATGTATGTACTTAGTCAATCGATTGCATAACAAATACGAGACCCATTTTTTGGGGACCTTGCGGGCTGCTTATTTAACCTTTAATTTCTTTTCAACGGGACCTGCCACTAGCTTAACTCCTAGGCTTAGATCGTTTAATTTAAATTCACATTACTCAAATAAAATCTGATTACACTTAGCTATAGCATTTAAGACACATAAGGCCCCACTTGGCATTGGGCTGCTCTTCTCACTTGGTTTTTTACTTGAACCGCCGATCTTTAACGCTCACTTTAAACTTTAACCAGCTTCTGTGTTTATGTGTGTGTTGTGTTGTGGCTAATAAATAGATCATCGAATGGAACATTTACAAATGTGTGTGTGTTTTTTTTTGGCACTGCTGCCCCCTCCAAAAAGTTACCCAAAAGGGGCTGTAACCGAGCTTCCCCCCCTTTCCAATTCGTTCGCTGAAGTGGTGATCCGGCTAACCGATGCGGGATGTCGACTGAAATCTCTTTAATAGAACCGATCCGTGCTCAGGATATCCTCCTCGTCCTCCTCCACAATGATCTTGTTGCGAATGGCATGCGTGACAGCCTCGACCTTGCTCATGGTGGGGCTGAGGAACTCGTCCCTCAGCGATCTTGGTGGGTGGGCAAAGGACGTGTCCTGCACGGTATAGCGATATCGTGACTGCGATTGGGAATGGGAATGGGACGGCGGATGCTGCTGGGCGTGTGTGGCTGGTGTGCTGTACGAATGGGTGTAGTGGGACCGGGCCTGGGGATGTGACTGCGGCTGATGCAGCAGCGGATAAAGCTCGCGGCGAGAACGGGAACTCTGCTCCAGGGAACTCTGCGAGGAGGAGGAGAGCCAATGGCTGCCCAGGGAATACTGGCGGGGCAGGTAGGAAATGGGTGCCCGGCTAATCGGCAGGGACGACTGCCGGGGCAGGGACAAGGGCCTGCTGGGCTTGGACCGGGACTGTGATTGTAACAGAGACTGAGACTGAGACTGAGATTGGGACTGAGGCTGGTGTGTGGTGATGTCAAGATCAAAACTATTGTCGCGTGCTTCCATCAAACCTGGCACTCTCGCATCGATCTGATCCCACCCCTATATCCACGATTCCTACATGGCATTCAGCATTCTCCTACTACTCCCACCACCTCTGTGCGGACTGTATTCATCGCGATCGACAACGGTGGCGCCGCGCGGCAAATCTCTGGGATCATCGATCCTGGTGGAGGGTCCGTAGCGGGAGCTGCTCATCCGCATCTGGGCCTCCTCGCGCTCAAAGTCCGGATCGTCCAGGAGTCGACCGCCCCGGGACAGGTGGCCGTGGTGGGAGGCGCCGCTGGGACCGCTTCGCATCGCCGGATACTCGAAGTTGCGCTCGTCCAGCAGCTCGTCGCTGTTGAGGTCATAGTGCATGAGGTCCCGTTCCCGTCGCTCGTACCGCTCCCTTTCCCGTTCACGTTCACGCTCTCGGTCTCGTTCCCGGTCCCGGTCGTAACCAACGCCACCACCTCCAACTCCCACTCCGCCGCCGGCGCCAACGCCACCACCGCGCTCCTGGTGGCGGCCGGAAGTCGTTTGTCGGCGGCTGTGATGGTAAGAGGATCCTCCTGCAAGACGGTGAACACGGCATCAAGTTAGTGATATATATTCATTGAATGTTATTCAAGGGTTCAAACGTAAAAATAAAAATATAACTAGAACTCAAGCATTCAAAAGGGGGTCAATAGGCGATAGTCTTTGGCGGGGGTCAACAGGGGCTCCATAACCGGAGGTGGGTCCATTAAGGGTGTTGTAGTTTCTACCACCTTTCTCTAAGGGATATTCCAACTCTTTGTGGCTTTATTTTACGATTTGTTATGATCTGTATTTACATTTTAAAATAAATAATAAATATGGGTTTTGGAAATATTTAAATTTTTCAAGGAAGATACTTTGTGACTACTTGATGATTCTTTAACCGGAATTTGTCTCTAACTATTAAAAATAGGATTTCAAATCTTAGTAATGGATTTAATTATTTAATTATAAACTAATTTCTTAATCTTTCTTTACTTGTAGGGAATTTTGTTTGTAAGCATTTGGTGTTTTAAGATAGCTCCATAAATCACCTACTCACTCCTCATACTGAAAGAGTTGCTTTACAAAAATTTAGCAGCTGTACAAAGTTTATGTGAACTACAGTGTTTATTAGGATGTAACAAATTTCAATGCTTAATTATTAATAACAAAATTAAACGTTTTTGTTAGGCAACTTACTAAAAATAAAAGAAATGTGTATAAAATCAACAGCAAACGAACTGCATAATCTCTAGCATCAAAATTAGGCATGGAATGGTTTTTGGGGTTTAAGGATGCTTTCAGGGGGAGAGGTCGATATTATAAGGTAAAGTAAACCAAATAAGGGAAAGGGGTCATCATGGGTCAAACTCGATAAAAACACAAACACTTCACGGGGTTGTGGTACTCACTAAACCAGATCTAAACAACGAACGATTGGATTGAAAACTTTGGTGAAAAACATAGGATTCGATAGATAACAACGGAATACATAAACATATAGTATTATAACTGAGCTGAGTCGGGTGGCTGAGTTGTTGGGCTGATCTAGGAAAACACCCGGAAGAATGTGAGAATCGAAGACTTTGCGGCAGTTTAGAGCCGCACTACGCCCGGTGTAACTAAAAACAAGTACAGAGATCACACAGTCGGTAAGACGCACAATAGGTTTCATTTCGATTTCGATGGCTGTTCGATTGAATGGTTCGATAGATGCTGGAGCTGGTAGCGATTGCGTGCTCGTATATCGCGCTGTTAATCGATTAGTAGAACTCAAACGGCAAAGTCAGCTACAGTTAGTGGGCAATCTAGGGGCTCTATCTCTCAGAACCACACCTGAACTGGCAGTTCTTGGCGGTCTTGGTACTTGTACTTGTGGAGATCTGGTCGGTCGGTGGTTTGTTCCATTTGATTTGGTTTTGATACGTATTCGGATTCGGATTCAATTCGGATTCGATTGTCTTTGGCTTTTGTACTGTTGAAGTCGCCGTTGTGTTGGTCTTGGAGCTTAGAGGTTGGATCTGATTGTACGAATTCGATTTGACTTATAGCATTGTTGTAAAGGGACCGGGTATGTCGCGTGCTGTGAATGCTGTAAAGTATGTGTGTGGCCACAAAAGAATAATAGAAATAAACGAAAAGTTCAGGATACTGGAGATGACGCTTGGATATGTGCAGAAACAGAGAGGTGTCTAGAAAGCGGGGTCGAAGTATAGTAGAGTAGAGAAGCCATGAGTTGTAGCTACACATATGTGATGGGGGTCAATGTATTTCACAAAAAAAACCGAAGCTACTATTGATCCTAACGTTATGTACTATCTTTAAATCTTTAAAAGGTTTTCTTGCTCTACTTTTTACAGGAAATAAAGTTTCGGGACCCAATATGATGTCTTATTACAATTTCAACTCATATTAAAATTAAATTAAACCAAAATAAATAGTAGGAACGATGAATGCCACTGGGAAAGCCAACCTATGAGCGAACCTTTGAGTCTATACACCCTGGGGGCAATGTACAACAATATATATGAGCGGTAATATCTGAACATAAAATCTAGCTACACTGAAAACAAAGAATATGGTTTGGGGACCCAGTTTAAGCTTTCTTTTCAACAAAAACTCAACTCTAGAGGCATGTGATACTTAGTTTACGGAGTATATATTATTGGAAAATCAAACGAAACGAAAAGAAACAGTAGGAACGCAATTTACCTTGGTCCCAATCGAACTCCCTATCCCAATCTCGTTCCCGCTCTCTCTCCCACTCGCGAGCTCTCTCCCGCTCCCACTCCAGATCCCTTTCGCGGTCCTTGGAGCTGCGATCCCTGTTGAACTCCCTGTCCCAGTAGTCCCTCTCCCTGTCCCGCTCCCGTTCCCGCTCCCTGCTGTCCCGATCCCGCTCCCGACTGCCCTCGCGATCCCCGCCGGGAGCTGACATCCCGCCCATCCTCGGATCCTGCTCATCGATATACTCCTCGCCATCTACTACTCGCAGCCAGAGAGAGAGAGAAAGACATATATGGGGAGAGAGAGAGAGCCGGAAGGAGAATCGATTGGTTATCGGTACAGTCATGGGAATTTGAATTTGAGAAAGACAAATTTTAGAATTGTATTTGTAAAATTGTGTGGAGAGTTTATGTGGACAAGCAAATGAAAATAGTTTACTGCTGATCTGATGCATATATATATATATTATGCAAATATATATAGGCGGAGGGATGTGTGTGTGATGGGTCGGATCTTCTTTACAATTGGGGGTGAGACAATGGGTGACTCTGATTTCGATTTCGATTTCGATACTGATTGATTTTCGAATTGAATTTCGCAGCTCTCTTGGGCATGGGCTAGGACTAGGTGGATTCGCGCGAATGAGTATGGCAATGCGACCGTGAATGAGCCCGGCTGGACCGGCAGGTGTGGCTTTACCTGGTGGCGTTGGACCCAGACGCGCGGGATCTGCCGAGGGCGAGGCCTCCTGCGGCAATGGGCGGGCGATGGGCGGCACAGCTCGTATGTCCGGATGTGTGGCCTTCCAGTAGGTCTGAAATTTAAGCCTTTTTAGATTGAAATCTAGTAAGGAAGTCCAAATAACTCCAACCTCCAAGTACTCGGCAATGTGCTCGCAGGCGTCTTCCAGCTGGTTCTCGTCCAGGATCACATCGAACATATCCGGTGGACATTGGGCCAGCTTCTCGGCGGCAACCATTTGAACGGAGAGGTTTTTCGCCTGCGACTTGCCGCGTGATTTGATCAAACGCTGTAAAACCTGCCAGGAAAATGTACAAAATTAGTTACACAGGTTTAAACATATCAGAGAGATATACTCTTACTTACCTTACTACTACTAATCTTTAAGTACACTACTGTTGGCGCTAATGAAGTTTTCGCTAGTTGTGACGGATGATTGATTGTATCACAATCGAGCACGACCAGCTGAAGGGAGCGGGCCAGCTCGAAGATGCGCTCGATCTCCTCCTGCACCTTGCCGAGACAGTCGCTCCGGCTGGAGGATCGCTCCATGATGGCCCGCTTCGAGGGATTGTTCATGATGGAGCGCTTGGCCAGCGAGATGTCGGCCATCACACGGGTGATGATGATGCGACCCTCGAACCGGTGCTTGAGGAAGTCAAAGAGGGCCTTCTGCATCATGTCGGTGACCTCGTAGCCCTTGAGGCTGGGCCCCACCAGCACAACCGGACGCATCGATGGCACCACATCGTAGGGGCTGGCTGTTTCCTGTTTCTTGAAGAATGGCTTACGCTTCTCCTTGTTGGCCGTCGCCAGCGGGGTCTTGCCATGACGTCCTGGTCCCATGGAATCTGATTCGTCACCTGAGCGTTAGTATCATGGCAAACAGGACGAGATAATGGCAACGGATGAGCGAGCTTATGATTGGTACGGTATGAGCCAGTGCGATCGATCAGAGCGAATTGCTAGGCCAATTTATATATCGTAAAATCGTAAATACGTAGGACACGTGTGTGCGTGTGTGTTTTGTGGGTTAGTTTATATACAGTTTCTCGAATTACCAGGTCGATCCGTGATCCTTTGCGACCTTTGTGTGTGTTTTTCTGTTCATTGTTTGCAGTGCCAGGTTTGTTGCGGTTTCGAAATTTGAAATTTAAACTCGTCTACGCACCATTTAATGCTGTTCAAAATGTCAACTCGAGGGTGAGAGGTTTCTCCTAAAGGATATAACTTAACGCTAGGCGAATATGGCTAGGCTTCTAGGGCTAACTGATTAACTAGGTACAGGTTTTAGTAGGTTTAACTAGGTCTAAGTACGACACAAATAACAACGTGTTCCAGAGCCAGGATACAAGGACTTCACAGAGAGAGAGAGAGAGATGATGAGTATATTGAAATGAAAGTTTGTCCTTACGTTTTAGTAGGTTGCGGTTGAAATTTTTCCATTTATGAAATTCGTAGATATAAAATTTGTATTATTTCAAATATAAATATATTTTTCAAGGCAAAAAATACTAATTGTACGTTTTCTCTTGGGTTGGAACGTTAAGCAAATAGAAATTTAGCAATATTTGGGGGGAGAACACGCAAGTAACAAAGGATTTATTGAAGAAAGAGTATATACTAGTATTTACTTAAATTTTTAAATAGTTTAATAAAAGGAATATTGATTCTTTAAGTATTTAGAAAGTAAGCTGAATAATATAAATATTGATTTGTTAACTCTCTAGAAAGTAAGCCTGGCTTCAGCTCTCTTTTGGCTTTAATTTTTTGGTAAGACTTAGATTTTAGCGATAGTTTCTGCGATTGAAATGGACAACTAGATTTTCCAACCCAATTTAGAGTTTAAGAGATCTCGCATCTCCTTAAAAAGTACAGAGCTAGCTATAGGTTCAGCGATTGAGATGGATTTCTGAGTTGCTGATGAGAGACGTGGACAAACCTGTTTTTTTCTTGCGCGGTGTTGTACTGTAGGGATCTTGGGTCGCGTTGTGGTTGTTCATTGGTTAGTGTGTTGTCAACCGTTTAGTGTTGGATAAAACAGAGAGTTTGAGTGCATTTAATAGTGTTCACGCTTGGCTAATGCTAATTCGCAAGCAGACCATGAACGAGGAGCTTAGATAGCTTTGCTTCGGATGTGACCTACGAGTTCAGTAGGACGCACCCAAAGCAAATCATAAACAAAGGATAAAGGCAATTTGCAGGGCTGTGTAGTTAAAGCTGAGTAGGTGTGTTTTCTTTTGTGTGTTTTTCGGTTAAAGAGAAGTGATTCTAGAGGCAGTCTAGGCCGATCTGCGGAAAGATTCGGCTTTTCACATGCTGGGAACTAGGACTAGCTCTAGGCCAATATACAGATACATAGATAGTATGTGGGCCCTTTGCATTTGGTGGTGAATTCAATAAGCTTGGGAATTGCACTTGCACTCTTTATTATGGATGTCGCATGATTTATAATTAGATCAAACACAAAAGTACGAAATTACGGGAATTTAGCTTGGCCCACTTTTGGTTCTCTGATTTGGTTCGCTTCAAATGAAAACATAATAACATCGTCTCTCTCCAAATTACAATAAACATCGATCGAGAAGGAGCTCGGCGGCATCCGCCGGTTGGACACATTCGGAGATGTCCATAATAAGTTCGGTACGGTGTGTACACACTGTGACCGATTCTTCTTTTTTTTACAAAAGTAAACACATTACATAGAAGACAGCGAAAAATATACAGATTGGAAATTAATTCGATTCACAAATAGTTAACGGATACGAAATAAAACCTCGCACAAAAGAAATCAGGAGAATGAAATGTGTGTCATACCAGGTGTGGGGGGTGTGCTACCTCGAGATGGCTCCGCACCTGCTTGTCCGCCCGCACCAAGATTCCCGCTGGACGAGCCCTTTGTGCCATACAGTCTTGAGGGTCTGGTTTGGTTCTGAAAATGAATGAAATGAGAGTATAGGCAACTTCCTCAAAGATCAGATCGATTTATATCGATAGCCCAACCTGCATGCGAATGTTGTCTAGCTTAGCGGGGCTGGGTATGAAGCCCACATCACAGCCCTCCTTGACCAGCCGGCCGATCCACCAGTTATTGTCGTACTTCTCCTTGATGTGCAGGAACTCCCGCATCTCGAACGAAACAGCGCCGCCCTGCACCGGCGAGTCGTCGTCGATGGCGCCATCGTAAGCTACGTTGGTTCGCACAGCGAACGCCACTGGTTTGCTCTGTAAAATCAGAGGAAAATTAATATATTTTATATTCAATATTAAATCAAAATTATATATAGTATGTCGAGTAGTAGCTCACCCTCGCTTTATCCAACTGGCTTAAGGCCTGACGTTCCTTTTCTCGCCGAAGCGATTCCTTTTCCTCGTCTAGCGACAGATCGGATGACGGTTGTGAGTAGTTCGAGTCGGCAGAACCCTGGAAAATCCAAAAGAGAGAGAGGAAACGGGGTCAATATCGTACAACAATATTCACTCAGGCCAAATAGGGCTGCAGGAAGATAAATTAATTTGGCCAGAGCCATCTGAAAACCATAATCAAAACAAATTAAATTGGCCCGTTGCCAAGGGGGCGAACAATGCAGCGCACTATCCCCGGATTTTTAATGGCTCTTTGTTGCTGTGTACTTGTGCCGCAACAGTTGGTATCAAATGTGTTGGCCATATTTTTGGCAATGGAGAAGGCTGACATGAGTCAAGACCAGGCCAAAAATTCAATATTTATAGCAAAATGTGTAACAAAAATCAAGTATACGTAGGACTAAGACGCTAGCTTGATTTTTGTAAATATTTTCTAGATTAGAACGAAAGAGATCTGACCTTTAAATTTGCCTAAAAGGAGTTAGAATGTCGAGACATTGATGGGATAAAGGAATAGATTTGGTGCATAGAATTCAAGTTCATAGAGCACAGTTTAGTGTTTTTTTTACAACAAGGAAGGAGTGAACAGCTACTCGGTGTACAACGATAGTTTTTAATTAAATAACTTTGGCTAACTTTGGATTAGATGAGTTGGATTTAATACGCATAAATAGTAATTCAAACTTCAAACTTTTAAGTTTAAACTTTCTCATGTGGAAATAAGTAGGTATTAAAACATTAAGCTTTACTACATTGTTTTAACAATTTTAACAAAATGTATGGGTATATTGTAGATAGTACTACTATCCATCAGAAATTGTTTACTTTACTAGTTTTTTTATGATTTTATGATTTCTTTGATTTTTCAATTGGAAAAGCTAAAATTTAGTATTTATTCATGATACTACATATAAACATACTTTTAAATATTAACAACAAGCCTGAGTTTACTTATTATTTTCCTAATTATTAAACGCATTATTTTAACACTTTTGGTAAATAATTATAGCTATCAAATACGCCCATAAATGAACTGAGACCCCATTAAAAAAATTCAATCAATATCAAGTTAAATAATTAATTGAATTAAATGCATCCAAGGTTGTCCTAATTTTCACATTATTTCACACACTAATTTCATATTAATTCACACACTAAACTAAGGTACCTCCGAGAAAGCCGATTGTTACTTTAAATTTTAGAGAGAGATTTACAGAAACGCTTCGAAACTTTCCATTAAAATCCATGGGGTTGTAACCCCAAGACATTCTAGTTAGGAAATAGTTTCTTAAAGGCTTAATGGTAAACAGGTAAATAGTTTCCTTCACTAAAAAAAAATAACTAAAAGAGGCTTCATTAAAATAAATCCATCTAAAGGGCTCTCATAATAGTTTTCGCTTAGCACCTGTGTGAATAGCTTGTTGTAGCCACTCTGGTAGGAGGGGTAACCGAGGCCAAATCGAGACTCCCGATGTTGGCCACCCTGAACGGAGGGTGCATCCGAGGAGGAGGCGCGCTGCACCATGGGCCTGTCAGCCCGGTAGTCTTCTTCGAACGAGGATATCTTGCCGGCGTTTGAGACGACAGGGTGGGATGATAGGAGCAGCAGCACCAGCACCGCCAGATGGTGCGATGATGGTGGCGATGGCGATGGCGACGGCGACGGCGATGATGTCGATGATGGAGGCGGAGGCGATGGCTGGCAAGACGTTGAGCTGGCAATGATTACGTATATTCGAAGACTATGCCGGAGAGAGTGACTTAAAGTCAGTTTTTAAAGCGTTTCAAATGTTGAAAATGCTTTTGTAACACTTGGATTTTTTTGGTTTCTTTTAAAACATTATTTTTAAGAGCATTTTTTTCGGTTTCTAAGCTGTTGTTTGAAACCCTTTGTAATACAAACTTTGTATGTTGTAAAAAGATTATAAAATCACGCTATACTCAGTCACATACAAAAATGTATGCTCGATTTTTTTCTTCCGACTTTACTTTATTCCGAAATTTTTACACTTTTAACGTATGTTTTTTTGGCAGGACATGAAGCTTCTATTAGATTTAACTATACAAAAATTATTGCACTTGTTTTTTGTTGAATTTCTCGTAGATTTTGGGTTTTTTTTTAGCTTTTGTAGCATTGACATTGGCAATATTTGGTGGTTAACAACAGCAATCAATTTGATTTTGACACTGACACAAAAACAGCGAGTGCGACAGAGAGGGACAGATGCACAGCGAGAGCGAGAAGGAGAGAGAGAGAGAGAGGAAGAAAGAGCGAGGCGATTGTCAAAACGGATTGGAAGCCACAGGCACAAAATATAACTTTAAATTGTTAACTGGAAGGGATTTCCGCAGCCTTTTTTTTGGTTCAGAGTGATTTGCATATGGCCTGTAGCTGGTGGCTGATCCCGAACCCAAATTGATTGAAGTTAAAAATAGGAATTTATGTCAGTGGGGTCGCGCTTCTCTGCTCACATCACTTTTTTTTATTTTCTTTTGTATTTTTTCTAGTATATGCACACACACACGGCAAGAAGTGTACTGGAAAACACACGGCGGTGGGGCAGCGGTGGGGCTGAGAGGGATTTCGCGAAAATGTGACCGTGCGTCGATATCAAACCGTATCCTTCAGATTTCGAACCCTTTCGCTGGCTTTATCTCCCGTTTGCTAACTGCAATTGGACTGTATTCGATTCACATCCCTGGATTTCGATATGATTCGATTCGATTCGACTGTCCGACACTCACACGGTTCTACTCCGCACGCTAACTGAATCGTTTCTGTATGTGGACGACCGAAAAGTCTGCTCCGCTCCGGGAAATCCGTGTAGAGTTTTCTCGCCTGCTTCCAGTGCGTAAATGCTTCACTCAGTTTTCAGATACACGAACATTCCCTCACACTCGCACACGCACACACAGATACAGCACAGCCACGCACACACACAGCGCAGTGAATGTAAACAAATTTCGCTTTTCTTTGAGCATCTTTTGCCCGCTTTTGCCCACTGTGCAGGCGGAGTTGTTTCAGCGGCCAAAAGGGTCTGTTTCCTACTCCCTCCTCCCCCGCTTTCCATCCAAAAGACGTTAATGGTCAGCGGTGAGACTGGAAAATCGATAGCTCCAGCACTTTTCCGGGTTGTAGGTGGCTTAGGGAATGGGTGGGGAGGGGGAGGTCCACCTGTTGGCAACCCCGCCAATTGGCCGCGAGCGCCAAACGCTGCTTGAGGCAAGAAAGAAAGGGTTACAGCTGTTGGTCACATATTATGCATACGTTAAGTTTAAGCGATTACACAGGTAAATATGTACCTGGTTATTGCCATGTCAGCATTGACATGTTTTTTCACGAAAACGAATCTTAATTGTTTTTTATTTTTATATATTCTTTTTGTTAAGTGACAAAGCTCAGGAATTTAGCAAAATTAACACTTTTGCGACCAAAAATTGTCCAAAAAGTGCACCCTTGTCTTTATATTAAAAGTTTCTACTTTACTAAAAATGTATAACCTTATTGTGATTTAATATTACACATTTACAAAGAACTTTTAATGTAAACTTACTAAATAAATAAATAAAGAAATTTTAGGATAACAACGATTGTATTATTTAGGCATTGTTTAATTCAGCTGTGTGTCAAAAATAAATAAATCATTTAATAAAATAACATATATAATAATATAATTAAACAACTTTTTTTAGAATCCGTACAAAGATATTTATATTCAAACCGATTTTGTCCTTGTTTAAGCAAAATAATCATATTTTTAGAAGCTCATTTAGTATTATTAGGTTTCATAAAAATGTTGAAACATTAAATAATGTTTGATCTATTGCAATCTTAGAATATTGAATTTGTGTTTTCAGAAAATATTTAAAGAGTTACAACCAAAAAAAGACCAGAAAACGTTTTAAATAAATCCAACTAAGCACCATATAAATTAATTGTAAATTAAAATCTGCAAAAAGGTCAATCATTTAGTATTTTCCCTACTTCCCTGTGTCCCATAACGTAAACATTCCGCCTTCCATTTCCTCACTCAGGTTGACAGGAGGTGAGAGCGTGAGAGAGAGAGCGCGCGTCAAATATTTCCAGGCGAGCGATGGCAGTTTGACAGCTCGCTGGGCGAAGGAGAGTTTGAGAGCGATGGAGCATGCGTCGAAGGCAATTCTCCACTACCTTTCGGCGCAGGCGCCATCTCTTGGTCTCCACTCTCTGTTCTCCACCCAATTTTAGGGTGGCCTCCCACTTGTACCGTTGTATCGCTGGCAAGGAAGGTCGCGGGGCGATGGTCGCGATTTGCGTTTACACATTTCCAAAAAGGCAGTGCCAAAAACAACATGCGAAAGGAAGAAAAGAAAAAAACAAAGGGCGAACAACGAAGGGGTGCCCATTGTGCGGGTCGATTCTTTGTTTACCTTTCGCCGATTGCCGATTGCCCAAAGAGCCATCAAACTTCGCCCCAACAACTAGTAATGAACTTTGGTTGCCATCAAAACCCCTGCACAACCCACTCTCATCGTCCATCCACCACCCCCTTTGCCCGCTAGTTTCTGCTTTTCTTTTTGACTTTTTTTCTTTTCTATTTTTCTTTTGTGGTTAGGTCAACGCTCTTCTGCCATTTTCCAGTGCAATTACCCGCTGCCCGACCCCTTGACAAATATTTTCATGGTCAGCCCCGATTGCTGTCCGCTTTTCCATTTTTTCCGCTTTTCCTCTTGCGCTGTCAGCACTTTCCGATGGCTCCGCAATGCATATTTGGTTATCCCTTGCTCTATTTACCTTTCTGGGAAGTCATTTGGACCACCGAATAACAAGGATAAAGCTGTAAAAATATATTAGTGGCCTAGTGGCCTAAAAACTCTATTTTAGTTGGATTTTTGCAAGAAATTAATTATATATCACAAGCTAAAACTAAAAAAAAAGTTCTCTAAAAAACATACAAACACATATAGTTTAAAGCAAATTAAGCTTTACATTTTAAAGAGGATTAAAACTTATTTTGAAAAATGCTCTTTTACCAAGTACTTATAAGCTTGAGCTTCTGAATTTATTTTCCCTCAGGTTTAATTCTTTGAATGCTCTCTCCCTGCATATAAATGCATATTTTTGTGGTATTCTGAGAGCCCTCAGAAATAAAAACAAATCAGAGGCGCATGCATGCAAGGGGGAAACCCGAGAATCCGCCAAGTTGTTTACGAGCACCGCAAAAGTATCAACATTGACTGGGTTTACGACCATGCCATGCCGACCGTGCAGATCTCGAAGATGAGTAAGAGCTGCGATAGCCAAGCACCCGTTTCACCCCCTCAATTGTCTCTGTGAAAGCCAAGAGAAAATGACAAAAAAACCCATGAAAATGCCAAGAGAAAACAGTGCTTGGCGAAACTATAAGACAAATTATTGGAACTTTGTAAAACAATTAGCTTTAAAGCTTTATATTTTCTTTATTTTTAAATATTCCTTAGTAATAATTTGATAGTAAAGAAGGTTACAATATTATAAAATGTCTTTTGAATCAAAACTACATTTAATTTCTTAAGGACAACCCGTCGTATGAGTAATGTGGCAACCGTCGTCTAATCACTCATTCGCCCCGTTGCCACATAGCACTGACACGCACTGTAGGCACACTGTTTGCCTATGTCTGTGTGTTTGTGCATTTAAATGGTGGCAAACAGCCTGACGAGCTGGGCGAGCAGTCAGCGAGCGATCGAGTGGATAAAAATATACGAATTCCGCCCGGGCCCGGGGGCAGGGCCGCGACATTAAATCAGGTAAAGAATCCGAACCCCAAGGGAGGTGTGCCTTTAACCCGCTTCACCTCCTGTGAAGCTAACCCGCTGATCCTCAACTCACCCGTCGGTTCTTGTTCCTAAAGGGCTTGTAGGACTTGCCCTTGTGCTTGGCCCCCAGATGCAGCTTCTTCATGGCGGCCACTCAATGGAATTACTCGGGTCACCTTAATAGTAATTAGAAAACTAAACTTCTTTTTAGGGTTAATTCGTTTCGCGCGTATTTGTCGCCACCGAGTAAATTACGCAATCATTTTTGGAATCGTTTGTGCGGTCGCACCGCAAAATAAACAAACACTCAGGCGTAATGGCCACTAATCGTTAAATGGCCAGCCAGCCAGCACACATCGAATTGGGTCACAACTTGGCCAAACCGCAGACCGACGGACACATGGCAGCGATTTCGCGGGACACTAACCAACGGAACCGTGTCCAGAGGCAGCTCTAAATAACAAAACTGCTGGAAAATCGGTTCTATAAGGCCGATCTATATGCGTGTAAGCTATATAGAGCAGATCAGAGCGGACGACGACGACGACGACCGAGCGCCCAAGAGACAGAAATTTCGACTGACAATAATTTTTTTTGGCACCCGCGCGCCGCATCCATTGACAAAAATCTTCCTCGAGAGAAGGCAGATCAGAGAGAATCGTTTGAGAAATGGGAAATTCAAGAGGGAAAATGCTCGGAAAATGGTTTTCAATAATCCGTTTAATGACGACGGCTGCAGTAATAATACAAGCACAGCAGACAGAGCAGCAGTGACATTCTAGCTAAGCATTTTGCTTTTCGTTTGAGAAGGAATTTATCTTCTAAAACAAGTAGTGTATATGTAGATGTATAGGTTTTAATAATACTCAAAGGCTAATATTTACTAGTATCAGCGTAATATAAGCCCTGTATAATTATTCCACATTTACTACTCTAGTAATTCTATCTGTAAGATCTAAAATCTGAGGAAAGATAGGAATGCTGACAAGTACTAAAAATCGTTTACAAAATTCTAATAAATTTCTAGACGACCAACCTATGACTGTTAAGAGATTCTTTCACTCAATTTTTTTAAATAAAAAGATTAAACAGAGATATGTACACAATATTTGCTTTTTTAATAATCGTTTCTCAAGTGTTTAATGACAATTCCCACAGCTCCATCACATATGAAATTGCAGTTCCTCTTCTTTTCTTTAATGATCCTCCTTCCTAGTACTGCTGTCCCTGGATTCCCTGGTTAATTCCACGCAGTTCCTCGAGCAAGGCCGCTGATCCTATTATCTGGCGATACTGCTGGTGCTGCTCCTGCTTGGGGTATCCGGTGTAGAGGGGCATCTGCTCGCTGTAGGCTCCAGCAGATCCATACGACGGCGCCGCCGCCGCCTCCTTGGCACAGGGCACGGGCACCAGGTTGGGCTGGCAGCTGAACAGATAGTTCTGGGGGCAAGGAGGAGCAGGGTAGCCGGAAGGTGCCGAGTAGCTGGCTGGTGCCGAGTAGCTGGCTGGTGCCGAGTAGGGGCAAGAAGCGGCGGCAAAGGCCACAAGCGAAGAGATGATCAGAGCGAAGAAGTTCATGTTTAATGCTGGATTTTACACAACTGTCACTTTGCCCACCGAACGGGGCATTCTTATAGGGCGTCTAGAGAGGCGGCTCGACAAACTAAAACTCTGCATTTTGTATGATAACTCGAAAAAAACTGCACAGCCAACACACATGGCCAGCGAAATTGGGTGAAATTGAGGCGTTCTTTAAAGTCGCTTACAAACACAAAATATTGTCTCCATGCGGTCTGTTCTGATTTTAATGGCGAGTCCCAAAAACAATTAAATAAGAATGTTCAAAGTGCAAGGCAACAATTTTTGTGACACTCTTGGGGTGCGTCAGATGCTTTAATATGACCCATTAATATTGCTCTTTTTGTTTTAAATGTATTTATCATTTAAATTTATTACGAATTTAAATATAAATAGTAAGTTAAAGTAATTTAAAGTATTTATCTTATGGTTTTTTTATTGTATCACTGAACGCTGCAAAAAAAATGAATTTACTTTATTGTTTAATTAACAATTTAAAATAAATATTTATTTAATTTTAAATGTATTTAAATTCGAAAGAAATCTTAACAAAATGCCTTTTGTATTTTTTTTACGCGCCAGTTCAAATATTTTACATATATTTTACACTTTAAGCTGATACACAAACCATACGAAATAAGATTCTAACCTGTTGGAGAGTTTTTTGTATTTTCTTTACGATATTCGATCGTTTTCAATATCGTTTTATTTGTTAAGCTTACATTTAACATTAAAAAAAAAACCATAATATTTATTTCCATATGAGTTAAGCTGCTACATAAGATCTTTCTTTCTTTTGACAATTTGCATTTCGAATTTATGATATTTAAAGGTCATAACTCGAGCTTGAAACTCTAATTGAGCCAAAATCATAAATCGTAAATTTGGATATGGAGTGCATAAATTTCAAATTGAATTTGTAAATTGATCTGATGCAAATAAAACACATTTAACTTTCCAAGAAAGAAGGCAAATGCCGAATTTATGAAAGGAAAAATGAGAAGTAATTGGTAGAATGAGTTTATTATTTTTTTCTGTTTTTCTGAGTAGGCTCATAAATAAGAGCATTTTCAGAGCGTTTTTTGAGTAAGCACATAAATAAGAGCGTTTTCGGAGCGTTTTCTGTTTTTCTGAGTAAGCACATAAATAAGAACGTTTTCGGAGTGTTTTCTCAGTAAGCACATAAATAAGAGCGTTTTCGGGTGATTCTTGCGACAAGAAAATGATGCAACATTTTTAGTTTGCGCGCTAAGAAACTGGAAGTCGGGGACGTGTTAATTTAACAATATGTAGTGTTCCTTTAAATCCTGAACTTATTCAATACTGTAAGAAATTCAATCTTATAAAAACGTAAACAAAGTTTACACTAAAGATTTTAAAGTTTAGCAATGGTGGTCAATGAACAAAGACAAGTTTCCATTGCTTTACAAAATAAGTTGCAAAATATTATCAGCTCCAGCGAGCAGAGCAGCATCTGACAGGGCTTTTTCCATTCCAAAAAATATAATTTGTGAGAAACGATCCAAAATTGCCACCACAGAAAACACGGTAAACAAAATAATGTTCCTTGATGCAAACATAAATCATTTAAACAAACAATCATTTGTAACATAAACACTTAAAACTCTATAATTTATAATAAACATAAATTTTGAAGAAAAAATAAATAAAATAATGTTTTTTATTTTAATCCATCATACCAGTCATG
>JAEIHY010004760.1:0-20094 GCA_018904565.1 Drosophila tsacasi
AGATGAAGAACTCCAGGACCAGGACGAACAGCATCTTCACCACACGCTTCTTGCTCTCCAAAGTCTTGGCTTCGTTGGATCTGGGGGAAAGTGGTGAGAGGAGCATCGTATGGATTCGTATCTCCTGGCTCCTGACCTGGCTTCTTACCTGCGTAGAGCAGCATCATGGACGCGTATGCTCGGCGAGGAGGTCTTGGCCAGCGTCACCGTTGTGGTTGTGGTTGTGACCGCGGAAGATGTCGCTCTCGTTGTCAAAGTTGTCGTTGCCATATTCGTTGTCACCGGTGTACCAGCGGATGCGGAAGAAGCGCCATTATTGTTGTTACTGTTCTCTGTATTGGATATTATTTAGCAATAAAAAAAAAGTAAGGGAATTCAAATGTAAAATGTAAAAGAAACCCACCGTTATAGACTGCCAGAACCAGGATGCAGCTGCTGCTGCTTGTGCCAGCACCGGCGGAGCCAGGACCTGTTGTTGTGGCTGGTTTTCCGCCGGAAGCTCCAGTTCCGGCACTGGCCGCCTGCAACTGCAACTGTATGCGACTGCTGTCCTTGGCCATGCCCACGTACAGGGTGCGGGTGATGAGGATGTAGGCCACACAGAGGACCAGAAGGGGCAGGACTAGCAGCAGGAAGTCCAACAGGATGTTGTAGAAACGCTCGTAGCCCTGGTCGGGCCAGGTTTCACGACACTTGCAGTAACCTGCAATTAGGATAAGAATGTAAACTACAAAGGATACAAGGATACAAGATGTGGACTGGGACTCACCTGGCCGACTGGTGGGTATCAATTGACTGAAGACGGCTATGGGCGTCATGCAGAGGATGCCGCCCAGCCAAATGAAGCCGATGATCTTGTAGGCATGGCTGATCGTCTGCCAGGAGCGCGATCTCAGAGGATGACAGATGGCATAGTACCGCTCGCAGGATATGGCCACCAGGGTCCACGAGGACACGGCCACGGAGGCGGCTGCAAGAGGGATACGGAAACCTTAGACAGCTGGCAACTAACCCACTCCTCTGCTCATTTTGTTCCGTGTCAAATCGCTTTTATTGAAGGACTCTTTCGCCCGCACTCCTTGCATTTTAATTACGCAATTTGCATATTAAAGCTCAGCTCACCTCCCTCTCCCGCTGTTCTCTCCTTGCCATTGTATGTTATAGTGTGTGGCAAACAGGACACGTTGCAATTTGTGCAAGTTGCAATTAAACAATTCCCCCGACACTGCTTCGCACCGCTCTCGTCCTTGAGGTTGTCCCATAACCCATTAGGGGATTCCCCTCACAAAGCGTTTGTCTGTCACACAACGAGGCGACACTCCAAGAAAATACTTTGAGTATTTGGTGAATTTTAAAGTCTAACACATTTTTGAATACAGAACAAATAAATCTCTTAAGTCATTACTGATAAAAAAGAAGCTTAGCTCTAATTGGCACTGCATGAAAAATACGTTTAAGAAAAGATACAAATTTAAAGTATAATAGAATAAAACTAGAATAGAATTTATAATTATATTAAATTAATCTTTTTAAACTAGAAAATATGTATAGCTCCAAGGAACTAATTTTGGATAGAGTTTGAGCAAGAAATATCAAAAATATATTAAATTTTCTGTAATTTGTGTCGAGATATTCAACTTTTTCTCCGAGTGCAGCCACCCCACTGGCAAATATCGATGGCTCCATGTGCAAACTGTGGCTGTGACGGCATTTGGACAATGGAAACAATGGAAACCGTGTCCTGGGGCTGCATTGCCACACACCGGGAGTCGCGTTTGTTGAGTTAACCCCAGCCCCTGCCCCTGAACCCAAAATGGAAGTTTCACTTTGTTTACTTTAGATTGACGGCACGGTGGGGGCAGGGGCATGGAATGGGGTAAGCTTTAACTTGAAACAAATGCCGCCTCACCTGGTGTTTGTTTGATTTGACTTTAAGGCTTTCCCTTGGCGCCGGCTCTAAGCAGTTTGATTGATTCGCGTCTCGACAAGTAAATCATTTTGAAAATGCCGAGACATGTGAGTTTTGCCAGAGATGCGAGTGGTGGCCACCGACTGCTTCGGCTCCTCCTGCCTTCTGCCTTCTCCACCTTCCTTTACACTCATAAAAATTTGGAACTAAAATCAGCCGTAGATTTAGAAATTCTCTTAAATTTTCTTATATTTAAAAACCTTTTTCGAGAAACTATGGCGAATTTCCGTAAAGTTTGTAGCTATAAATATCGCCCGCAATATAAGTCCCAACTGGGCAATTTGCCTTAGTTTCAAGAAAAATATAATTGCAAAATAAGTGCAATTCACATTTTAATTAAGAAAGAAATAAAAATGGGAAAAAACGCTCTACATTTCTAAGGAAAAAAAGAAAAATTAACCCTAAGAATGTGTATTAATGGAGGCTTTTATTGATTTTATGGCACCCTGCCTGGAATTAATTGAAAATTGAAATTGAGAAAATTCATGAAAAATTGTTTTAGTTTAAGGGGAATTTTTGCTTGGCGATTTTATTTATAAAAATTCAATAATTAATTTTAGTTTATTATAGAAAAATGTTCTTCTTCTTTTAGGGAGTTTTTTCGGAGATATATAAATATATTTTTTATGAGTGTACTCGTAATTCAATTGGCAAATGCAAAACTGACAGCAAATAAAGCTGGATCGGCAGCGGCAGCGGCAAATGACGAACCCAAATTGAATTCGATGCCCCCTTCGACCAAGCTGTTTTCCTCTCCCATCTTTTTCCCCATCTCTTTTCCGTTTTTTTCTCTTTTGGCAACTGATTGAATTTGATTTCTGGGCAGCACGCCTTTAACAGGCCCAGAAAAAGCAGAGAGAGAGAGAGCGAGGAGGTGTAGCAGACGTGTTGAGCATATTACGCATACGACACGCAGTCCCCGGTCCTTGGGCCCCGCATAAATATGCGACTCTGACAGGCCGGAATTTATAAGCGTCAGTTGGGTGATAAAATTTGATTGCCGCAAATAAAAGGGGCTGAGCGTGGGCGGAAAAGCTCTAACTAAAAGGACCACAAGCAAGTTGTTATGACCAGGCAAATGAGGAGGAGGAGGCTGATGGGAGCTGGAGTAGCATGCTTCGTGTCCTGTGATTACAGCCACATCATACACAAAACCGACCTGATTTCCCTCTCCTCCTCCTTGAGCTGTATGTGTGTATGTATGTAAGTGAAGTCTGTACCAGAAATTAGGAAATTCTCGCGTCTTAAAATTAGTTTTTGCGCCATTTCACGTGATTGACAACTGGCTACTGGGCTCTGAGTTACTCCAAGGCTGAGCTGGTGTGACACGACAGCTTGACACGTTGTCCCGACAGCCTCCACTCAGACACCCACCCACACACCGGACTTTGCCTTTCTGGGGGGGATCAAGCGCTCAATTTCAAGCCACTTGGCATTCAAGTGGAGCAAAAACACATACACATTTCACTTGCAAATTATGCACATTGTCAGGAATTGCGCTGAGCATGGATATGTAGTCTGCCTATCCATACTTTGTGCTCCAAAAGGAGGTATGTACAGTCAGAAAACAGTCTCGAACAGTCATGTACGGTCCATGTACAGCCTTGTACAGTCAGGTACAGCCAGGTACAATCGGGTATAATCAGCTACAGTCAGGTACAGTCTTGTACAGTCAGGGTACAATCAGCTACAGTCATGTACAATCAGGAAAAGTCAGGTAATGTACAGTCATGTACAGTCATGTACATTCATGTACAATTCATTCAATTCAATATCTGGCAAGAACTCGGGGCGAAACTCATTTAAATTCAATGATTCAGCCTCACAAATGCATTTATTTTAATGCTGAGGGATTTCCAGGACTCTCTCTGTAACTGGCTAAAGCTGGGGCTGCGCGGAGGGGTGGGTTGAGCCTAAGACATGCCGATGGCAAAGTTTAACGAGAGAAACGAAATCAGAGGAGTTTGGCCAAAATTCTATTTAAGTTGAAAGAGAAACAAAGTTGCTAAAACGCTCGGCGCTTGCTTTTTATCGAATTAAGTACTCTAAAGTGGCTGCTAGGGCCAAAACTTTGCCACGGCTACTTAGCCAAGTGAAGGTGCTTCCCCTCTCTTCCCCACTCCTGCCCCTCCTTGAGGCACCTCTTCAATCTTCACATGTCTGGAGCAGATTCATCCAGGCGTCTTGGTAATATTAATATTGTTCTCAAGTGTTTCCCATTCGGTATCTATCCAGGCTCTTCACGTGGGAAGCAAATGAAACTTAGCAGAGATGGAAATGGAGAAGGAGGAGAAGGAGCTGGGGCCAGGACCAAATGTGCATTAATTAAAAAACTTCATGCTTAACAAATCCCAGAGAGAGAGAGACAGACGGAGAAGTAGGAAAGATGAAAGTTTGCTCCAAACAAAAGCCGCTGAAGGGACAAACTTGAAGCACTAAGTTTTTGGCATGCCCATAGGCGATGGGAGTTCCAATGGGCAAAAGTGGATATGAATGGCAAAGGGACGTACAGGACGTACATGATGGCTATAAGGATGAAAGAGATGCTAGCTGTGGAGAGATGCCTGGCTAAGATATTGCCAGCAGCATTTTTGTTTTTATTATTTGAAAGGAAAACAATCGCAAGTGCCTGAAGCCTGAAGTCCTGGAGGCAACTTCTGGTAACTAAAAACAACAAAAATTAGCAGGAGAAAGTGTTCGCTGACGGCTAAAAACTCATCTGGCAAATAGTGCAGGCTGCCAAGGACATTGCCATGCACTTCTAGGCAGGCCAACAAGGTCGTAGCTGCTCCTGCTCCTCCTCGAAATCCCCAAGAGGCACGCCCCATCCTTGACTTTGTAATATATATTTTGTGTTTGTGTTTACCCCAAAAAAACAACAACAGAATCCACGTACAGGTGCCCGGTTCTACTAGGCCTGCCACTGGAACTGAAACGGAACCGGAAACGGTAAGGGGGCAGGCCTGTAAGCCACACTCTTTTGCATTCCAAGCCCAATGTGTGGACATAAGGCCTGAAAAACTGCCGCCAAACACATGTTCCGGCGCTTAAGCGGCCCAAAAACGTATCCCCAGAAATTGGTTTTTGGCGCTTAGCATTAAGTGTGACTCCGAGCAGGATGAGTGTGTGTTTGGGTGTTTCTGTGTGTAAACGTGAGCCGGCAATGTCCTCTTTTTTTCGGCGGATCGGTTATCCACCACATATGGCAAGAGTATTAAAACGACAAAGGAGCCCCGGGCCCAACTTCAACTCGTTTAAGTGCGAGTGTTTCCAGGCTTTTAGTGTCGCTGACAACTGCCTTACGTGGCGGCAAGGACAGCTTGCCTTCTTCCGAAAGATTGTATCCCTTTTTTTTAACTTTAAGTATTATATTTCACTTTAGAAATATTTTAAAAATTGTTTCAGTCGGGGAATCTTAAAACTCTTCAAGCTAGAAAATTATATATGTTTTATAAAGTAATATGTAAAAACTACCTTTCATCAACCTAATAATCGTTTAATTCCCCAAATAATTTCTTGAATATAATCCTGATTATTATCAACATAAATAAATAATAACATTTGAATAAAATGATATTATCCTGATTGTTATAGCCATAAATAATTAAATGCTGCTTAATAAAGTGCTTCCCATGAAAAGCTAAATATAAAATTGAATACAAATTGCTTTTGTATGATTATTTTTTCTGGATAAAAGCCTAAGCCCAACCTGCTCAATGGGTGTGTGTGTTTCTCTCTTTTTTTTCCTGTTCAAGGACATTGTAAGGATGTGTTTCGCTAAGAGCCAGCACCTTGGCATTGTAACCATACGCGCTTTTAAGAAAAGTCCTTAGAGGGGCTGCCTACGCCTTGCTTTTCACCGTTTTTTTTTTTCATATATTTTATTTTCCGTATTTACCCAAAGCCACCCCTTTTGGGGACATTAGGAGGTGGGAGACGATGGGCCGAAGTAGACGTGGCGACCAGGTGGTGTCCTGCCAGATGTAATTGCAGACCTTGCCGCGACCCATGTCATGTTTGGCTGCATGTTGCATGTTGTTCCTGGGGGGGTGTTGGGAGTAGGTGCCGCGTGCGAGCACCTCATGTACCAGTCCATGTTGCTGTCGGTTTATATCATTGTCCCCATTTTTATGGTCACCTCCTAAGCCCACATACACTTTTCCCGCTCCCATTCACTTTTCCTTTACCTTACCAACCTCCTTTCCTCCTACCAACCTCCTTTTTCCCTACCAACCTCCTTTTCCCTTACCAACCTCCTCTTTCCTACCATCTGTGGCCCATGAAATGGTTATTTAATTCTCAGATTGTGGCCAGTCCTCGAGTGTGACTTCCGAAAGTGTGCTACGCCTTGCTAGCCCGCTTTAAATTGCTCATCCAAGTATCCAACGCACTTCCGTTTCCTTTTCCATTACATTCCCGGTTTTCTTTACGAGATCCTCCCTGGGATTCACAGCCGAAAAATCTGCGCATTTGTTACTAAGTGCCAAAAGCGAAAGCGAAAACGATGACAAATTGAAAGGAAGAACTGACCATTCCCTACACCATATCCCATGCCCCATACCCATTGCCATTCCTCACCAAAACTTAAGCCTCCGAACTTTACGCGTTACGCGTTACGCAATGGCCACACAATTCCTTGTTTACAGCAGTTACAGGACTCAGTTTAGTTTAGGAGTGAGAGGCGTGGCCACTGCTAATGCGCCGCCGTCATAAACATGAACAACAATGAGTGGAGCACACGGTAGCCAGTGGCGACCAAATCCCAGTTAATTGTCCCAAGCTCCTAAATTACATTTTCCGCCGCCAGAGGCAGGAGGGAGGAGACAGGACGAGAGGCTGCAAATGTCTTTTTAATAGTGCTCAGCTGCTCAGGATCCAGCTTGTACTCCAGCTCCTCCTCCTCCGCCTGTCTTCTTTTGTGGACTCTGCTGACAAGTGTTTGATTTGAAGTTATGTTATGGCCCGTTGGTCGTTTTGGATACAAAGTATCCTGGCCAGACAACAATGACTGCCAATAACAAATCCTAATATTATGATTGGAATTTTTCATGGACTACACATAATGGTGGGTGGTAAATCGTGGTCCAAGGGAGGGGGCTACATGCGTGCGTTGTGCCTTTTCTTTTTATGGAATACCAGGAAGTCGCGAGTTTGCCTGCTAGGAAATACAAGCCTAGCATTAAAGGGGTAACCCCGAGGAAACCAGGACAATGTGTTCCATTTTATGGCTATCCCCCCACAGAGCCTATCCCAAGCCCCTACTTGTTGTTATGCCAGGACAAAGCCAATAAAACGATTCAAATGCGACGATAATCGTAAAAAATTATGTTAATGCAGCTCGCACGAACAGAGACAGAGACAGAACTCGGCTCATATGGTTACCTCCTACTCCAGCTCCTGCTCCTGCTCCTTATGTATTTGTAATTTCGACTAATTGACAACCGTCAACCCAGCCGACTTTTGACGTCAGTCCAACAATTTAGCAAATATGTAGGCGGGGGTTCATGCATGGCAGGCATGTGGTTAAAGAGCACACAAAGCGTTTAGCCAGAAAAAGGTAATAACACTAGTAGGCCTCGGGGGATATATAACATGTAATAATATATGTATGTATGACCTGGCCTGCTCCCAGAACTAATAATGCATTTCCCAGAACGAAACCACACACAAGAGATGGCAGGAAAAATGCAACAGTAGAAATTCAAATTAAGGACACACACACTCACCTTGAGAGAACTGGAAGAGCTTGCAAAGGAACTCGCCAAAGATAAAGTTGCGCAACAGTGTGCCCACCAGGGTCACCGGCATGCAGAGCACGCCCAGCAGCATGTCCGAGATGGCCAGGTTGAGCAGAAACACATTGGTGATCGTGCGCATCCTTCGATTCTGGACCAGCGTGGAGATGACCAGCAGATTTCCCAGCACAGCAAAGAGCAGGATCACACTATAACTGGGTATCAGCCAGACGGGCATGCCTGTGCCGCCACCTCCACCGCCACTGCCACCGCTGCTGGTGCTGCTGGAAGCGGGACTGGGACTAACAAGGTCCCCGACGAAACCATAGGCGCTGCTAGTGCTGAAGGCCACCTCCGTGACCAAGTCGCTGTCCAGCCTTTCGGTGGCCAAATAATCGAAGTCCGCCTCCGCAAAGGTCGTGCTGTTGCTGGCGGTGAAGGAGGCGCCGCTGGTGTCGTTGTAGGTCAGGGAAACGATGTGTCCCGCTGCACTCGGCGCATTGGCATAGTAGTCGAGCAGCGCCCGGTAGGCGGCCGCCGTCATGGAAGTCTGGTCGGCATCGCCCTCGTCCTCATCATCGCCTTTCCTGTAGCCGAACATTCCTAGCACTGGCGGCCACAGCGGCGGGTCATGTCCACCACCAGATGCAGGCAGGGTTCACCAACAAAAAAAAACCAACAAAAATTATAATAAGTTGGTGCCACACCAAAGTAAAGTCACACCGCCACTAAATTTCAGGTGAGGACGCTTGCGCGCAGGATTCGCTTGGACTCCGGGCACACGGATTACGGAATTACGGAACTCGGAGCTCGGAAAACGCGGCACGAGGGACGTGGCTCCGCTTCGCCTGCTTCCGTTGCGTATACGCGTCGTGGGCAACTGGCGGTGGGCGACTGGCAGCCGGAGACGCCTCCGTTCGGCAGCAACATGTTGCGTGGGCGTTGTGGCAACTGGCGCAGACTCACCACGGCAACTTGTGGCACGCATCATGTTGCCGGCAACATGGACGCCGGCTGGGGCACAGCTTGGCTAAGTCCGTCTCGTGAGTGCATCGCCCAAGGTAATCAAATCACTGCCATTCCGCCAGACAGCCTGGAAATCCGAGAAAGCTAGCACGCACAGCTCCCAGATAGCAGCGCCGCTGTCGCTATTTATACAAATGTTTCCAGCTAAATCCATTAGCCGCATTCCTGGCTTCCGGCGAAGACGGTTTAGGAAATTTCTGGAAAATAGAGCTGGAGAAATATTTATGTTAGGCGATTTTTACTGGATTTCTTACAAATTTGTGTTACATAATGTTTTTCCAATAAAATGATCAAATTAGAATAAAATTTTATTAAATTATAATCCAATTGTAAGCTAATCCATCTGCTAATCCATCTGCAAGCCGAAGTTAGCTTCCTTTTTTGCTTATGCTTGAAATCGAATTTTTTATTGGATTTGTGTCTAAGTATCTACATATGTAAGTATCATCTGCAACATACTTTTAGGTAAAAAGTCATATACTGAAAATAAAGCCAATTTCGGCGACGCGTCGCTATTCATATCTCTCTATCGCGCTCTCTGTCTCTCTCCCGTGCTGCTGTCTCTGTCTGCCCCATTGCAAGTATTTGGTGCCTCTGCCGCAAAGCGTTTGCCTCTCGCTCGCACGCACCGCGATTGCGCTGCCGGCTTCGGCGGTCGCTACTTTGTTGGAGCTGCAAACACCAGCTGCTAGAGCTGTCGGATATCTAAAAAAATATCGTATCGATGAAAATTACAAAAATTAAATAATAAACACAGAATGAAAAGAAAAAGGCTGTTTTGAATCCATTATTGTTATATTTTTTTTTTTTTAGGTTTTTGTTTCCATTATAAATCCTTAACAAAATAAAAAAACGGCAATAAAAGATTTCTTATTGTTACTATTTAGAATGTTTATATATCATAAAAAATAGATATCTATATTAAAAGGAATACTGAAGAAGCTTATTTTTTACATTTGTTACACATAAATAGAATTAATATTTTTAAAATTTATTACAAAATTGTACGATACATCGATTTTTTTTTCTATTTTCCGATGTATTTGTTGATGCCAATTCTATATTTTAAAAACATTGCCAACCATCGACATTGATGTTTTCGGCCAAACTACAATATGCATTACTAGCGCGGTCAAAAAAAAGAATTAAAAAGAAAAATGGCTTTTCGATATTGGGGCAAACTAAAAATCGTTGTATAAAATTATCATCTTTAGAAAAAAATATCGATAGATTGATATTTTGATATATTATCAACAACCCTACCGGCAGCTCCACATTCAAAAAACCACTCGTGCTGCTCGGTTGGAGTTCCCGCTGCTGTTCTGTCGCCGCTCTTGCTGAGATCTGAGTTCTGGACTCTACCTCCTGGCCCCCCCGGTGTGCTTTTTTTTGCCGTTGTACACTTTTGTTTTCTGTCACCCCTTGCCACTTTCTTTGGCACTTTTGTTTGCCCCCGCCCGCTCCGTCTCTGATCCGTGTCGCGCCGCGCCGATTCGGGATTCATTGAACCTCGCTCTCGCTTACTCGCGATCCCGCATCCCAGCATCCAGCATCAGCATCCCCCCCAGCGCCCCATCTTCAACCGAATTCAGCATGTCGGACGGCATTGAGGTCGAGCAAATCGTGGAGAGCAAGCCGCGCAGGGTGAGTAGCAATGTCCACCTCCTTCCACCTTCTTCTCCTGCAGCCTGCATCTCCGGCACATGCAAGCTAACCGAATAAGTTTACGCGCTTAAGTTCACGAAATCTAGAATATATGAAGTCACAATGTACTTTCTAAAATTTAACTTTCGATTTATTATATATTTCCCTATAATCTTGACCTCGAAAATAATCATTTGAAATTTAAAATTTGAACTTTGAATACGTATTAATATTGATTCAAATTTCTTTAAAGTCCATATAAGGACTTGCCACTTAGTGCATATATTCTTTTAGTGATAACAGATAAGATTAAGAATTAGTTTGAGAATTAAGCCTCGCATAAACGGAGTATGGTATACACACACAGAATGGAATAAGTGCGGGACAGCCGAAAATTAAGAATTAAAAAAGATTCAAAGAGAGCCGGAAGGCAACCGAGAACGAGAGAGCGAGAGATAGAGAGAGTGATGGAGAGGCTGGAATACTGGAGCTCAGTGGAGTTCTGGAGCTGCTCTCCTTTGCTGCTCTCCTTCGCTGCCTGCGCGTGTGTCTGTGTGTATCTGCATCTGTGGGCATGCGTGAGTGTCTGGGCGAAACCGAAACCCAAACCAGAACCGGCCCTGGACGAAGGACGGGGCAACGCACAGGGGCAAAGGGGAGCGTTGCCCGACTGCGTGCGGGGGCGGATGCGAAGCGCCCACGAAAAGCGAACTGAGTATCAAGTTCAAGTGCGTCGCCGCCGCACTTGTTCGTTCTCGATATTGGTCTCTCTCCTCGCCACTGATCCGCCGCTTAGTCAAACATGCATTGCGGTTTTCTGTCGCCCTGGCAACCCCGTATTCCTTTCCCAGATAACGCCGCATTTTGAGCTGTCAAAATCCGACGCTGCAAATGGAAGACTGGTGGCGGAGGCGGAAGCGGGTTGCGCTATCTCTGGGTGGGTGGGGGGGGGCTTCAGCTGATCCCCCCAGATTCATGTGACTGCACTGAGTTTTAGTGCGGGCCCATAAACCTAATCTCTGACGGTTACTGCGGCCAATCGCATGGAGACCAGGAGCAGGCAAGGAGGGGCAGCAATAGATTGGCCTGGCCAATAAATAATCCAAAGTCAACTTGGTCAAAATCAAATTATAATGAGCAGAGGTGGGGGATCCTTTTTTTGTCCTGATCCGACACAAAGCGCTTCCTAAATCGCCACTTTTGGCCATTCACTCCCAAATCATCGTCGTCGTTGTCGTCGTCATCGTCACCTTCACTGCGGCATGAATCACTCGCACACACAGCCCCATCTCCATCCATGTGTCCCAACCCCATACGCATCCGCCGCCCCTGGCCCTGCATCTGGCGTCTGCGTCTGGGGCGTGAGCATGAGTAAGTTGGACACAGCGACCCGACTACAGTTTGGCTCCTTTGTTTCCTACGCCGGCAAGCGGAGGAGCACCGAGGCAGGGAGCGGCAGCGAATACGAAAAAAGAACAGGCAGCAGCAGCAGGCAGGCAGGCAGGCATTAACTTCTACCCAAGTCCATACGAAACCGAATCCGAATCCCAGAGAGGCGATGAACTCTTGGGCCTTATTTTTGGGTTACTAACTATCATTTTGCCGGGACATCTGTGACTCACAAGGAATAGAAGTCGAGCTTGGAGTGGCCCAGCACGAATTCCGGCTGACGCAGAGATGACGTGCGTGCACCCACCTTTCCTTTGTGTTCCCTGATATTTTGTTTGAATTTCTTTATCTGAAGTATGTTTTATTGGTCAACATGAAACCATTCCAGCTAATCGAACAGCCGAGATATAAACCTTATTCCGTGTGGTATGCAGTGGTTCCCGGAATTTCCCTGCGGAGTTACGTTTCAGCTGCACCTGACTCCGCTAGCTGCGAAAATATGTGCACATACATATGTACATATACATTTTCTTATTTTTATATTGTTGCTTATTTGTTTTTTATTATTCATTCCATTTCATTTCATTCCATTTCATTTATTATTCGACTACGGCTTCGGTTTCGGTTTCGTTTTCGTCGGCAGGTTTGTTTGCAGTATATGCTTGGCTACGCTTTAGCGCTGAGGGGCTCTGATATTGATGGATACGAAAATATCCACATATTAATGCAGGCGCTTTATGGATGCACACACATGTGCACTTATGTACATATATGGCTCATTACGTACACGTCTATCGGACATGGTCGCATGCCATTTCCAGCCGGCAGAGCTGGCACTCTCGCAAACGATCAAATTAGATCCGACACCCAGCCAGGGTTCCGAATGAATAATCCCTCCCAGCCAGGAGGAGCAGAGAGAGAGAGAGAGAGGGAGGGAGAACCAAGGTTCCCCCCGCTTGATATACAGATTTCCGGTGCTGTAACTGTTCCAAGGAAAGCCAGCTCCGATGCGATTCTCCCCAGATTCCAGCTCAGTGCGAGTCACCACGATAACCAATAATCAATTATGGAAGTGCCACTGTTTATCGCTCCCTATATGGACTCGGCTGAAAAATGCTACACAGCAAGGAAATAATATATGATACGCACTCTAAATGGACATCATAATGTCCAATTTTGATATGGAAGTGGGGGACCATCAGGGGTATAATTACCCTGTATATTATCAAGACTCTATGGAGCAAATATAATATATAGTCTTGTCTTAGTTCAATATAGAAACTGTGCTATCAGACACTTATGGAGTAGTTAAAGTTTAGGGTTCAGAGATAGCTGTTTTTAATCCCCCGTTTCTCTCTGTGCGATGACACTCGAGTGTGTGACACACACTCTCGCTTTCCCAGGAGGAGCCTCTCCTCCAGTGACCCACCTCCAGGCGCGATCTAATGGCATGACTGTGACTAAGCAGCACTCAGCCTCAGGCGGATTTTTATGGTGTGTAAAATTGGAACAACCCAGACCGAGATTGCCAGATTACTCGAGTTGCTCGATTTACTTGGCACTAATTGCCCAGATCCAGCCGCAGACCCAAACCCAGGCCCAGGCCTCGCAGCCAGGCAAACAAGCAATCAGTGCCATCGGGTGGGCCCAAGAACTTTCCGCAATAAATCAATTTCGAGGCGACTCTTCCCTTATCAGGCCACATAGATATTACGTCAACTTTGGTCCGCACCCCCGGCGAGGAGGACCCTGGATGAGTAGTTGCTCCCTATCTTGTGGCCAGATCTAGCATAGCGAGGGCGCAGTCGCATCCAAACTGACGTGATCTAATTTGTTGTGTTCGTCGCCGGTTTGCAGATACGGCCGCCTGTGTGTGTGCGGCGGTGTCTTATCGGGCTTATCGGGGCTGTAGAGTTGCTAATTTTAGCCAGAAGCACTCGCACACGTAGGTACGAACGTACATTCGGGGGCCAGAGGAGTACCTGCCCTCCGGGGAGGAGCAGTTAGTCACCAATTCCAGCAAACTGGCAAACAGGTGGATGCAACGGTTTCTGGCTCTTGATCGGTTCACCATTCAGCTTTCGGGCCATCCGCTGTTTAGGTTTCTACTTTTTGCCACAATTTGTGTTCGCATTTGTTGACTAATTAATTCAGACACAAAAAAATTTTAAAAAAGACAACAAAACGGGAGCTTCCGAGCTGCTCCACAGCGGCGACCCGGCCAAGTTCTCAGAGCCGCCGCTTCATCGCAGTGCGTTGTGAAAGTCGTCGCCCAATTCATTTCTGGGCTTAATTGTTTGGCTTTTGATATTTTCGTCGTCGTTGGAGTCGTGGCCAGGGCACCCTCTTCTGCTCTTCTAAATCGCTTTGCGCTTTTCTAATTGATTTTTCTCACAAGACGACGTTGCCGTACAACGGTCATTGAACGCATTATAGAGCAGAGCAGAGCAGAGCTCCAGCTTCGGCTCCCGCTCGATCTTGTACCTCGCATCTGTGTATATATATAGTAGATCTGTAGCTGTATCTGTATCCGCATCTATTTTTACTCCATCCTCCCAAACTCCCAAGCGAGCTCTCTTTGTTCGCTCTCCCCGAAATTCCACGACGAGTCACTTATCAAATCTCTGACCTGCTTTTCTGCCGGCTGCTGATTGAGAATTGTCACGCGTTAATTGCTTTCAATGAAGCGATCCGCTTAAGACAATAAGAGAGTAACCAGAAGCCAGAGCTGCAGCTGCTGGCAAAAGGGGGAAAGACGCACTTAAGCTGCAGTGTATTAAGGGCATCGATAGATGCCGAAGACGATTCCCTAAAAATTTATAGAAATCAAAATAAGACAGGCTTAACTCTCTGTAGTATAGTAATTGGTTTGTTCATGGTCTACGTCTACCCATGGCTTCCCCAAGATCTAAAATATATAACTTTTAAGCCATCCATGTCGAATACTCATTACTTTCGTATGCAATTAAAGGCCATGTAATACGTTATATTAGCCAATATCCACTCGCCAAACACTAAATGCTTAGCAAATTGGCTTTCCGTCTTTGGCTTTCCGTGAATCCCGCCGAGTGATCCCAGGTAATCCAACTGGGCAGCAATGCAGTGGCGTGCTCGACACGGAAACAAAGTCAATTGAGTGAAATAAAACCAAAATCGAAGCCAATAATGAAAACGAAAAGGAAAACGAAAGTCTCCTCCCTCAGATGTGGCTGAGTTGAGGGGGAGCTGACTCATGGCGCCGTCAAGAGCACACTTGGCCAGTGGCCTGAGCATGCGCAGGCGTGCCTCGTGCACCGCCGATTCCCCAGCTGCCAAAGTCATGCGTGGTCATTACCACCTCGGTTGGCGGGGGCGATCCGCTTGGCAGACTTGAAACGCCGACTTCTCTTCCGACTTTGAAGGCTGTGATTAATCTCTCTCCCCACACTCTTTCCAGATGCCGCTGGCCACTTCGCTGGACAAGGACTCGATACGCGAGGCCTACGAGGACGTGCGCTCCGATCTCACAGACACCGAGTGGGCGGTGTTCAAGTTCGATGGTCCCCAGATCGTTGTCCATGATCGCGGCCAGTGCTTTGAGCAGTTCCGGCAGCTGTTCGGCGATGCGGAACGCGCCTTTGGCTACATCCGCATACAGATGGGCGATGAGATGTCCAAGCGCAAAAAGTTCATCTTCCTGACGTGGATTGGCCAGGAGGTGGGCGTCATTCAGCGGGCCAAGATGTCCACGGACAAGGCGCTGATCAAGGATGTGCTTAACGTGAGTTGCCGTACTTTCATCACCTTTCCTCATGTGTAATCCATTGATTCATCGCGGATTTATCCTCCAGAACTTTGCTGTGGAGCTGCAGGCGGGCGTCGAGGCGGAGCTGGACATTGAACTCTTCCGGGAGGCGTTGAATCGTGCCGGCGGTGCCAACTACGGCACGGGAATCCGGGATAACTAACTTACTACTGCCCCTCCTAATGGCCTCCAGTTACTTTATATAATATATAAATATTTTATTTTTTTTTTGCATCTCTCAACCGCTTACCAAACCAGCTCCTTTCTAATTAATTATTATGAATTAATTTTATGAAATTTAAAAAATGTACATTTATGTAAAATTATACAAGCAATTGTAACATCACTGAGTCTAATCTAATTCAATGGCTGAGGGAGCCAGCGTTATGCATTTTGTCTTTTTAGGGACTTTGCTTATTGCCCGATTTCTTAACCTTTCTATGGAATGCCTATTTTTAGGCCCTTGAATAAAGGAAGAAATGGGAAATGGCTACCTAATAAAGTAATGTGTCTGTGGATATCCTTGTCCTCTAAGAATAATGAAAACAGTGACATTACCTTTACTTTACGATGCTCCTCATCTTCGTTTCCCTTTATATTCTAATTTTGTTGGAGGATTGAAGACATCAATAACAACGCTGTCATCCATCTCTCCTTCATTCCGATATTTCATGACGCCATACAACGCAGCTTCAGTCCCAATCTTAAAAGCTGTAATATTGCTTGTTCTTGCACTGTGATTTCGTTAGATTTTAAATGTTGCATTTCTTCCTTTTCATTTTTAATAATAGAGATCAAAAAATCAATTATTTAGTGAAAATGATTAAAAAATCACGGCCTTACCTCCGAATTTTAATCATAGAAAATAACCAAATATTTTTGAGAAAACCCAGAGATTCTTCGAGATAGGAAAATGTCTGAATAATTACTAACTGAGTAACACCACGTAAGTATAACGTACAACGTAATGTTATTAATAAATCGAATTATTACGCAGTCCCGGCAATGAAAACACACGACAACCATTTCAACTTTTCTAATTTACTGAACCAACGCCGGCTGGATTGCGAAGGGTATGAGTCTTAGAGCTAAGGAGATGATGCGCTGAGATGGAAAGTATGGATGCTGCAATCCTGTCCGATGTTGCTGGAAAATTGCCTAGTCGCTTCACAATGGCTGGTCTAGCGGTCGCGGAAAAGCACCGAGTGTAGGGCATCGATGTCCACCTCCACGCCCGACGAATTTGTGGTCACAGTGCGAGAGCTGTCGAGGATGGAAACAAAGACTAAATATTACACGGACTCTGCATTTCAAAACCCAAAAACTCACCTGGCCAAGCGTGGAGCACGGTGGGAGGAGTGCGGATTGATCAGGACGCAGTGCATGGGCTGGTCATCGAACTCGCGGTGGTGATAAGCTTCCACGGCCTTCTCGGCGTGCTCTAGAGTCTTGTAAATAACCTCGGCAGTGCCCGGGCGCACCACACGGGCATCGTACATGGGCCCGATGTCGTTGAATAGCTCACGAATATCGGATGTGGTCACTTTGGTATGCAGATTGCTCACCAGCAGACGGTAGCCGGCCTTGCTGTTCGCCACGCTCAGCGGCGGTGGCGGAGACGGGCGGCGTCTGGATATTGTTTGGGTCACATGCTCGCTCACATGCATGCCACTGCCCCCAGCATCTCCGTAACCGGACTGCTTTTTGTTCTCGTTGGCATAGATCCCGTGGGATACGCGGCGGTCGGGCTCAGCGCCGAAGAGACGGGCACGCATCGAGTCAGACAAATTGCTGGTTGCCAGCATGTTGCGCTGACGGCGCTCGAAGAGCTTCTCGCCCGTGTCCGAGCGTCCAACAATCAGGGGTGCCGGCAGCGAAGGACGTTCGATGCGATTGCGGGCTGCCTCGTAAATGGCAAACGGATCGCTGGCAATGTTGTTCTTCAACGGAGCCGTGGACATCTCTACATCGTCATCGCGGTCCATGTCAAAGCCGCCAAAGGTGTAGCGCGGCGGCGACGGCTTGGCATAGCTGCCGAGGTGCAGTGTGCGGGATATCTCCTCTGAAAGAGCGACGTGTAAATCTAATTGGATATCTAATTGCCCAGCCTATCACTCACCATCCTCGAGATCCTGCATGTTATCGTGATCAACATAGCCGCGCGGAGCGAAAGGCTTGGGTTGGTTGATTGATCTAGACGGGAAGTGGCGATTGTGACCACCTAACCCGACGGCCTCGTCCTCCTCATCCCAGGCCCCCGAACGATTCGACATTGTGACGGTGCGCGGTCCGAACCTTTTGAGGCGGGCACCCATACGGGTAATACGTGACATACGGGCCGACAGGGGCTCCACATCGTTGCCCTCTTCAGTCAGTAAATGCGGCAGCGGAGAGCGATTCTTCTTGCGGTCCTGCAGCAGTTGGCGAGCGTCGATGCCCGAGTCGCGAATGCTCTGGTTGAGGATGTCGCGTGCATCGCCTATTTTGGCGCGTGCCTTTTCGATAATCTTGTTGCGGGCGTCAAAGGACTGGCTAGCCTTGAAGATCGGCTTGTTCAGCAGCCTGCGGGGCTTGGTGTAGCTCGGATTGCTGCAAAGTTAAGCGGTTCAAGTGATTTTGCATACCGGAGTGCAACGCCATTTTTCCGCCCGGAATCTTCCATACTTACAACTTTCTGTCGGACAGACGTCCGCCATATCCGCGATTCCGCTCTATGATCTCATCCAGGCTCAGGTCCATGTTTATCGCCGGCGTAAAGTGCAGAGAAACGCAGAATTTTACTCAAAATATATCCCCGTATATATTCCGAGAAAAGTTCTGCAGGAACACCAAATATTCGGCTTCGGTGGTAAATAGAGATGGACGTAACAACGATAGGTAGTAGGTAGTCTTCGATGTTATCGATGTTAAGCCGATATTCCAGTCTTCAAACGGTACTCAGCAGGAACTAGGGATGGTAGTCTAGATACCGATGTTTAAATTATTTTTTTCTAGTTTTTAAATTACTAGATTTGAAAGTTAATATCTAATCAAATATAATAATATAATCAAACACAATAACGAAAGATCGATAGTATCGCTAATGCGGTGGTAGTTTTCGCAACACTACTACACAATTAAAATTGTGAACAATTGTATTACAGAATAGGTTTTCTAATTAAAATTAATGCCCTAATGATTCAGCTCTAATTTTGTTATTGATATGTAAAAACTAAATTATGTATGTTAAAGAATCGATAGATTCCAAATTATAAATTGATAGGGTCTAATTTGAAAAAGTTTGTCTTTAGTTTTTTCAGTTTCATTTTGTAAAAATGAAACATAAATATAAATTTATATGAATCCCAACATCTAAGCAAAAAAATAAAAAAAAAGGTTTTTTGACTAAATAACTGAATTACTAAAAACATCGGCGATATATTTCGCCGTATAGGGAATGACACATAAGAGTCATACGATAAATTTTCATGGAAAACCAAGTGAATATATCTTTGTATTCTTGTAAATAATCATTAATTATTTTAAACTGCTAGACATTTAATGTAGTCAGTTCAAAACATTAATTTATACAAAAACTCTGCTTTTGTAGTTATCTAGCCGATTTGCCCTGATTGTTTCCCTTTGTTTGTACCCCTTTGTATTTGCAGAAATGAATATCGCTATATATGACGAAATATTCACGGCTGTAATAAAGAGTTTTTTTGCGAAATATAAAGTAACAATTTAATATAGAAATTATATTAAAATAATTATTTTTGAAGTGGCTTCATGTTTCGCCGAGAACATTTCGTTTTCGGGCTCTATCCCCATCCGGTCACACTGCTTTGCTGGCTCATTCGCACTAGCACAACAACAACAAAGCGTAACAATAATCAAAAAAGAAACTAAGTCCGCTCCTAAACACTAATATTCTAGTTTTACTTTGCAAAGGGTAAAGTGAGTGCTTTTTAATTGTTTCCCTGTGTCTGGGGCTGTCCAGCTGTGTGATTGCGCAATCGAACGCCCAACCCCCGCGCCAACCACCTCAGTTCCATTCCAGCCCAGTGTGTGTTTGTTTGTGTGCGTGCGTGCGAGTGCCAGTGAGTAAACAACAAAAGTAAGCGCTAACACGGAGGAACCGAAGAGATTGATTGGAAGAGTGGAGACTTTTGATGGGCAACTCGCAACCAAGGCATGAGAGCAGAAGGACACCGCAAGGCACTCAAGAAGCAGCGGAACTGAGCGAACCGCTGGAGCAGCAGCAGCAGCAACAACAACAACAGCAGCCAGAAGAGCAACAGAGACAGCAGGCGACGTCATCGATAACCTTTGGCTGCAGAGGCAGCAGCAGCAGGAGATCCCAGGCGCAGACCCAAACCCAATCTCCACCAGCTGCCGCAGCAGAAGCGGATTCGCAGCCGGCAGCAGCAGAGGCGCACCAGCAACAGTCGCACCAACAGCAGCAGCAGCAGGTAATAATGAGTTAGAGCGAGAGAAAGGAGCCCCAGAAAGTAGGACAGACTGATAACGGAATTGTACGGAATGTTGGTTCTGTTGGCCATAACCCT
>JAEIHY010004769.1:0-19066 GCA_018904565.1 Drosophila tsacasi
ACGCACGCCGCACAGCGTGGATCTAGGGGAATTCTGGCTGCCCCAAAACAAGAGAAAAAAAGCTAGCAACAAATAATGAAATTAAGTTAACGTGGCGCACACTTTTGGCCAAATTGTAACTAACAAAGAGCGGCCACCGATGTCCGAGGGAAGTACACATTTATTGGCAGCACATGAAACTAATGTTGAGCGACACGCACTCCCTTTTCTCTCAATCCTCTACTTACCCATATCCCCTTATTCAGTTAATGAAAGTTCCTGCCAGACGCCGGGCACTCGAAGCCCCGTCGGAGTGGAGTTTATTAAAGATTTGCTCGGTTTGCTTAGGCATCATAAATACCTATAAGTATTATTAAGTGCCTTTTCTGGCGATTAGGCTGGGTTAAAGTGTTCTTGAGGAGCCATTGAAGGCTAGATGTTGGAAGGTGCCAACAGATTGTGGGTTCTATAGGAGGCTTAAAGGCCAATGGTTTGAATAGTAAATAGTTGGATGAGTGGTTTGTACCCAGGCATATTTAGGCTGAACTTTTGGTGAATAATTCAATAGTGAGTCTACTTATATGACAGACGAGGCTCTGTAAATCAATGTAACTAATTCATTGAGTTTATAAAATTAAATTATCTATATTACAACTCATCAGAAAATATCGACCACCTTAAGCTTTTCTCATAAAGTATATCCTTTGAATTTAATGCTGACAAACTGCCTTATGATTAATCATAAATTGGTTAAAGTTACATTTTGCTTTTAATTGAATTAGTTGACTCCACAGAAGGGGGTATAATTGGGAAGCCTACATTGCTCCGAAATGTCTGCAGGTCGAAGGAATTATAATTATATTATTACAGCTGCACGTGTGTATACGCGAGTGGGGAAGGGAATTTAATTGATATTCTAATTAAAGAAAATAAAGTGCATTATGCTAGTCGCTTTGAAAGACAAATTTGCTGGGCATGACTGATGGCCTGATTAATTTCTCCCATTTGTCATTACAGCTCGATACTTCACACAATTTGTGGTAATTATGGAAAATATAGAAACCTGGCGTAAAATTACTTAAGCTCTTGTTATTTTAATGGTATAATGTCTTAGGAGGATTCAACTAAAAGTCTCTGCTCTTTTTGCAAATATAAAGTGTAAATATTGTGGCAAAATTCCCTCGAGTCAAGTCGATATAGGAACTTTTGACTTTCCGCGCCCTGCGATTAACCATCTAACAAGAAACCCGCTCAATGGGATCCGATCGATGGTTGCCAAGCTTTTTTCAGCCACTCTCATCTCTTCTTATACTTTATGCCATATTTTTTGTTGTCCACCCATTTTCCTTCCATTTTTTTCTTTGGTTTTTGCGAAATATGCAAATGAAAGTGCGCCTGCAATGCAGCAAAAACTGAACTGAGCTGAGCTGACAACTGGGAGCTGTTGGCTTTGGCGGCGGACGGGGGAGCAAGGGCGAGTAGGGATGTCGGGGAGCGGCAAGGATAAGAGGGAGTGGAACGAGGAGGGGCAGACGTGCTCCTGTTTTGTGGCTGCAATGACAACGACCAGGACAACGATGATGCACTCGTTTCCAAAGGCACGAAGAGGCAGGACAAACGCATCAAAGATTTTGCATACTCTTAAAAAAATAATTGAAAGCCATCTGTGAAGTATTGCTCCATGAGCATATGTCAAAGCTATAAGATAAAGGTTAATTTAAAAGCTTAGCTAAAAGATTTTTACAATAATTTTTGCACTTGATTTGCTGTATATAACCTTGTACTCATTAGAAAACTTTCCAAAAGAAAACTATTTTGTAATCCAAAGATTTGTTAGAAACGAAAGGGAACTGTGGCAAATGGGAAAGGATACTCTCCTAGGGTATAGAAGCTCAGACTGCAACTGAAATAAAGACGGGGACAGGACTCTAAACTGGACCGAGAGACGGATAGACATACGGGTCCACGGAGGAGACTGAGAAGGAGACCAACTTCCGCCTCTGATTGCAGATTAAGCACGTTCTGGGCAACTGCCATGGATGTCGATGTGACACGGCCTGGAAGGGGCTTGGCTGCCGAAGGGGATGGGGTTGCGATTGATGCGTATTGATGTTGCTGCTGGCGTCTGCGAAACATGCAAAAAACATCTTTATTTGCTCAAGGCTTCGCATCCGGTTGAGACCGGCCCCTCGTCCCGGTCCCTGGGGGGGCTCTGAAAGCCCACTAGTAAGCCCTCCAACTGAGCCGCATCATAATTTCCTTGTCTCGTCTGCGATGTCTGGAAAAATTTGCATTGTAAGTGAAGCCTTGGTCGGGCCATAAATTCTTGGCTGCAAACTCGCCCCACTTTTCCGAACACAATAACAATAACCAGTCCGGAACAGCCCCCTTTTGTGGAGCGTTTTTCCAATGAGTTTTCAATGGACTCTAATAAAATTAATTGCATTTTGCTTTTGCCTGTCGAGTTCTATATAGAGAAATCGGAGGCGGAGAATCCAGGCTGAGTCGAATTGAGCTCATGTGACAGTCAGATTTGGATTTGAAATTGCAACTGCTCTGCCGAAAGTTCTACAGGATACCAGGGGGCTGGGGAGACCCTGAGATTGGGGGACTCTGTTGGCATTGTGCAACTAATCCGGCGGACTAAGCTGCAACCAATGGGTTTTTTGGCCTAAATGTTTTCTAGACTAAATACGATTTCCAATGGCTTTCCTTTTAAAGTAATTGAATATTATTTGAACGCGGAATAGGATACAAAAATTCTAATAGAAGAACTCCGATAGCTCCAATATCTCAAATTTATTGCCAAGAAAATATGAACAATTAAATAGATAAACAAAATAGTGTTCATAGACCCAGCTGTAGGTAAGGTAGTAAGTAAATTCCTAGTTATTGTTATTTTTAAGGTTTAATAAAATTAACTACAAACTACCAGAACTCGACAGATCGATGGATTTGCTAGAAGCTTATCAGAAACAAGCTACCCGCGAACCCTTGAAGAGTTCATTAGTTGCTTATGAAGACCACCCCTCGCGGTATATTACTTAGCCCCGACTTTGGCCATTGCTCACCCCATTAAAAAGCCATAATGATATGCAAAGCTAAACTTTGCTCGGTAAACTTCTGCATTTGACACCCAGGCAAAGCCGCCCTTTATTCGAATTAGATTTCGAGCACAACTAAACCCCAGAAAGAAACTCATTTCGGGGGAATGGGAATGCAAATGAAGGGGGCGGCCAACTTTTGTCTGCGGTTGACATTTGTTGCCCTCGGGCGGCAAATGAAATCATTTAAAAATCAACAATAATTAAGTAGCAAAAGTTTTGTCAGTGGTGGCGGCGGTGGCACTGGAAGCTCTGCAGTTCGTTGTGGCAAGGTAAAACGGTGGATTCGTTGCCACTCTGAGTGATCCCCTTTCGACCATAACTACGACGTTTACACGACATCAAATGGAAAACTTTCCGGCTCCGCTAGCAGCACAATTTCCTTTCTGGCATTGGCTCTTCTTAATTAAGCCCAGGTTAGATGACAAAACTTTCCAATTTCTGGCTTATTAATTACCTAAGGGGTCGTCGGGGCCGCAACTTCAGGTAGCTCCAATTGCGCACTTGGCGTTTGTCAAAAATAACTCCAGCTCCGCTGTCAGTCTTAGTATTAGTAATTCCGTAAATTAAAACAACTTTCTTGAGAGAGTCAGTGACCCTTGTTTGTTATTCGTACTTGTGGAATCTTATAAGCAATAATTAATAATTAAATATTGAATCCTTGCATATTCTCAAGTGAATAAGGTGTTGTTTGTACTCTTTAGTTTCTTATAAATTAAATTAAATTATTTAAAACCAACATTTCTTTGTTTAATATTAAAACTCTTGCAAATAATTTTTGTTAAAGGCCTTGCCATATTCAAAATATTCTTTTAAAAGCGCCAACAATTTGCGAAATTGGAAATCTTTGATGTTTCTTTATGACTTCAACTTCTTAGGCATTTTCCATTCCCCGAGGTTGTTGTCTCAGCGGTTCCTTAAAAATTCTCTTACTTCGTAAAGGAAAAGGCGCACCCAGGAGTTTTCCGCCAGCAGAGAGCCTTTGTTCGGTGAAAACCTTTTGGCAAACGCACTTTGTTTGTCTTCAGCCAACGAAGCAGGCCAGCACACCTGTACACAAACTATTCGAGAGTGCAAAATGCTAAATTATACTTAAGCCGCAAAAACCCAAACACATACATACAAAGTACGAGTATATTTCCACAAAGTGTCCGCGAAAGCGGAGCCACGCACCGGCCGGAAAAAAAGCAGGAAAAAGGAACTCAAACGACGCCGCCGCCGCAAAGCGGAAATGCACTCAAAGGAGCAAAGCCCACGGTGGGCGTGATGCCGCGCCCACTTCCTCCTGCCCGAGACTAAGCTACCCCTGGCCCCGCGTCCCCACATCGACATCAACATCGTCATCGGCTTCAATGGCGGCGGCTCTTCTTTTTCCTGCCTTTGTGCATTGTGCTCTCCATTTGTTTGTAGGCTGGTTTGTTTGTCGCTTCGTTGGCCGACTGGTTGAACAACCACAAAAACCAGGAAGCCAAGGTTTGTGGCAGGGGTCGAGGCATTGAATACCCTATAGAACAGGCCAGTCCTTGTGCGGTGTCCCTGCTTGTTCAATGTTTTGTTTATTTAGGGTGATACTCTAAAGCAATTAGGAAGATATTTTGTATTTTCTGATTATGTTAATTATATTTTATAAGGTTTATTATATTTAATAATTTTATTATATTATTTAGATTATATTTCCTACTATTTATTCATATATGTACCTATGCAGGGTAATATATTTTCAGTCTAAAGGTTACAAGGCAGTGAAGGAGTCATTTCCGAACCCATAAATAATATATATTTTTGACCAGCACCAACAGCTGAGTCGATCTAGCCATATCAGACAGAAAAAAAATTTATAAAATTTTTTTACATTTTTTAAGGGGTCACATCATTAATATTGAAAAAAATTGAAAAAAAAAATGTCAATCTCTGAAATTTCCAAGTTAATATGTAGATTTATTTATCCTATCAAAAATAGCACAAAAAAGCTTTCCGAATTGAATTTAAAGCATTTTTGTCTTAGTTATGCTGGGTTTCCTTAAGGTAGCTTCCTTTCTTGTTCATTTATTTATTATCGTTATTTTCACACTGTAAACTCAAATATATTCCATACATTTATATTTTTTTATAACATTAAATTTCCACTTTATAAGTGTAGAGCATTTAAGCAATGAAATAAAATAACAATGGAGCAATTAAAAAAGCTAAAATTTCTTATTTTCTAAGCATCAAAAAATGTCTTGGCCCAGCATGCTCTCCTCCAATCCAAATAGAGATCAACATCAAAAATCCTTTAAGGCCGCTGTCTTTTTCTGGTAATGAAATGTTACACTTATTTTTAGGCACTCCGACTTTCTTCCCTGTCCCACACACAGCCCACACGAACCCATTGTATTTTTGAACTCTGTTGTAATTTTTATTTTTGAACTTGGCCAAAAATAAACTTGGAAAGTTGTCCCATTGTGTTGATGGTCTTAATGAGGAAATGAGGGATTTACTTTGATTTCACTTCGGTTTGTTGCTATTTCGATCTGACAGCAGGGATAAAGTGGATTTCATTGATTGCAAGAAAGTGTTGACACTTCTGGGTAATTGTATAAGCTTAAAAGAAAATTACATTAGTGGTTATAAATGCCAGGACAAAGTAACGTAATAAAGGGTTTTCTCTATTTGACCCATATTTATCCCACTTCTGACGCAAGACATGCTAATCAAGAAAAGTAAGCAGAACCTACTTACTATTTACAATTAATGGTGGGTTTCTCTGACAGGCATTTATGTTTGTGGGGGAGTTGGTCAAAGGAAAGACTTAAGAAGACTTGCAGAATCAACAAGACGTGGTACTTAGAAATTAATTGAAGCTTTAACAAGTGCGACATTAAACTCCTATTGTTTGGAAATTGAGATCTTTACTTGATTTCTACCTTATTTAATAATTCAATCCTGGGATTTTACTTAGAATTAATCCCCAGAATGAGGCAGAGCTGGCAGTAGAATGGATTGTCTGGCTTCAGTGTTCGCTTTGCCCTCCAGGATTGCCCCACTTTCCAGCTGCTCATATTTCGGCTCTGCAATATTAATTTCATATCTCGATTGGTACGAGCCAAATTACCCTACTCCCCCCACCCAAAGGAAAGTGTATGGAGGGCCTACACAGTTTTCCGTCTTTGTCTTGGGCTGTTAAATAAGTTGGCAACTTTTCATTTCACTGCAGCATTGTCTCGAGCGCTGAGTTATATCGCCGGGGCGCAAGAGCTTTTCCACTGCCACCAACACCCACGGCAGCATCTTTTCCCAGGGAAATACATAGAGACTGAAAGAATGGGTCTTTCCAACCAGGACACGTTCCTCAAGTTAGCCGCGTTCGCTTTTTCCCACTTTCCCATTGTGTTGGCTAAACAAAAGCGCATTGTTCTAGTCTGGCTTCCTTCGATTTCCTTGACTTTTATGCACTTGCTGCAAGTTATTTATGTCCTGCCAGTGGCATTGAAACCGCGGAGCTGCAAAACCAGCCCACAACTGCAGTTAGGGCTTATTAAAGTGGCACACTCCCTGGCACACATTTTCTAACAAGCAACTATTTGGTTTTCCAGAGTTCGCGGAGTGCCTGACAATGACCGAGATCAAAATTCCCAAGCACATTATGCGCCACGAGGATGCCGTGCTCGGCTGCAAGTTCGATCTGGACGGTGAGTCGCTGTACTCGGTGAAGTGGTACAAGGATGGCTTCGAGTTCTACCGCTATGTGCCCAGGGACATGCCGCCCGGCCAGGTCTTTCCACTGCCCGGAGTCGACGTTGAGGTGAGTTCATGATTTTAAACGACTAAATTCCTTTAAGTATTCGAATAAAGAAATCTCTAGTACTCATTGCCAAAGTGTGCAAATTAGCGAGAATATGTCTTGATTTTCGTAAAATTCAGATTGTAAAGCATTCCGGCTGAAATTATGAGCAACCAAAAATCCAAATTGTTGCAATCGCTGGAGGATTCTGTGCAGCCTCTCGACGAGGATGACGTCGTCCGCCTGATTGCCCATCAGATCCGCCAGCCCTTAAGCGATCCTATCGAGATGAGTCGCGGCAAGAGTGAGGATCTGAGTATCCTGCACCTGGAGGATGCCATTAAGTTCAGGGCATCAATGGCGAACTTTAATGTATCGCCCACCGCGGAGACTATCGATGAGGTGATGCCCGTGAAGGATCAGGATCTTGATAAAATGCTGGAGGTCCTCAATGACCTTATACCAGATTATGACGAAGCCGACGACGACGGCGAAGAGGAGGCCGATGGCGATTATGATGAGGAAGATGAGGCGGAAGATGAGGATATCGACGACGATGGGTACAATGAAAAGGCTAAAGCAACTCCACGAAATGATTTTAATATTTTGGATCCTATAAACCATTATTTTAAATAAAGAGCTAAAATATATATTGTTAAAATATTAAAAAGAATATACTAATGGCTAAAAAAGAATACTAATGGATCACCATGAAAGAAATTCTAATGATTGCTAAAAATCCCAATGGCCTTTTCAAAATTGTGGGAAATCCCTTATTAAAAATCATTAAAAATTGCCAAATCTTTGAGTAGATACAAATTTGTGTCTACCATCACTATCCTGACTTCGGACTTCAATCATAAGGCCTCTTGCAAGGAAATATAAACGTTACAAAAACTCTCTTACTCTCTTTCTTAGCTGGCTTTCACTTTTTTTTACCATCGTGTCTAACTTATTTTTTCATTTCTCGCTTTTCTTTTCCAGTTGCAAAACTCGACGGACGTCGCTGTTGTCCTGCGCTCAGTTAGCCTTCAGTCAACTGGCCGATATCGCTGCGAAGTGTCCGGCGAGGCGCCTTCGTTTCAGACAGTTTCCGGTCACGAGGACATGATTGTTGTGGGTAAGTGAAAGTAGGCAACGGAAAAGGCGGCCGCATTGGGGTTCTTTGTGAAAAGCAAAGAAAGGGAGAGAGAGAGAAAGGGAGAGAGGGAGAGAGAGGGAGCGAGCTGTGCAGAAGAAAAGCGGCAAGATTAATTGCACCGAGCGGACTAAGCGACGAAAAGTAATCTGTCTGTGTGGCTCCATGGCTGTCTCTCTCTCTCTCTCTCTCTCCCTGCCTCTGTCTCTCTCTTTCTCAGAGAAACTCTCTCTTTCTGGCACAGAACGTTCATGGGATAAAATATTTCACATTTATTTAGTTTATGCCCGGCATTGTTTCTCGCTGCGATTTACAAATTCTGGGGCCGAAAACCTGTGCCAAAAAAGCCAGCGGGCGGCGAAAGAGATAGAGAAAGACAACAACAGAGCGTGTGACAGAGATGGAGAGCGGGAGCCATCCTTTTCCAGGATGTCTGTGGGTGTGTGTGTTCTTTGTATTGTATTCCTCTGGCAAATTGCCCATGTACGTGATGCAATTCTGTTGCTCACTTACAGCTCGGTCCTCTCGCTCGCTCACCAGCTGCCCTCTCGCTCCCTCCCCCGATGTGCAACTTAATTTGAAATTTTTGCGCAATCCAACAAAAATATGGCCAAACGCAATATGAAAAACGGCTGCCGAGGAAAACTTAGAATAAACGTGTTTAATAACAGCGGAAAACGTTAAGGAAGCAGGCTGCACAGGAAAAGAGATAAATTCTCCATTTAAGATGAGGCAGAAATCTTGAAAGTTTTCCAAGGAATTGATAAAAGTTGGACCTTGACCTTTGATTTATACATTTTTTGTACAATAATTTAAAAACGGGAGTGTTTACCTCAATTAACATGCATTAGATATAATTTCATTCAACTTCTTTATTATTACGAAATGCAAGTGTCAAGAGATACTAAAATATAAAGTCTACTTAGAAATTTTTACGTAATAATACCTAGTATTATAATTGTTCAATCTTGATACCTCAATTAATTGTAATATTTTTCAATATTTTCCGAAATTTGTAGTAGAAAATAAAAATGTTGCATACCAAAAAATCTCAGACAAAAAACACAAACTAATGGAAACAAAATAAGGTCCCCTTAAGTATGAAATACATAGAATATTGACCCAGCTCTGACCCAGAAATTCAACTGCGTAAACCTCGTCACGAGGATGATGATATTTATCAACGCTCGATGGGACAACTGTTTGAGGCAGGCAAATTTCACCTTCATTTCCGCCAGCCGGATCGTCGAGGGGCTTCCGAAGTGCGGCAATCAAAATTGGTATATCGCATAATTAGGCTAACTAAATATTTCCTCGGCCGAGAGAGAGACAGAGTGAAAGTGGGGCCTGAGCCTGCCAATCAGTGCTGCCCCAACACACGCTTCCGTTTTTCCAGTTGGAAATTACTCAATTACACTCAGACTTTAATGGCGAAAAATCGGAAGCGGGAAAAGTCAGAGGAGGCAGAAGGGTGGAAAGCGAGCAAAAGCCGTTCTTCAACTAAAACCTGCCGCCAGGTTCAGATGTAAGCGGATTAAATCAAGGCATAATGACTGCGACGATTTGCGGATCAATAAACTTAATGAATTTCTGTGCCGGAAAAAAAGGAAAAATCCCGGTAAGAGTCGACAGGCAATCCTAAAAAAAAGGCAATCGGAAAAGCTGCCCATAGAAGAGACGCGAGAAAAGAGATAAATAAAGGGATATGCCAAAGGTATTTAAGTTGCTTGCCAAAAATCTCATTTAAATTACAGAAATATTTAACTTAATGGGCTCTGAAAAGGGCCGGGATCCAATGCCGGCTTATAAGTCCTCCCTTTCGAAATAATTGAATGCAATTACAGGGGCGAAGCCGAGTGATGAGCCATCAGGATGGGGCCAAATATGTTTGACCCAGTTCCCTAGATTAGACAGCCTCAACGGTCGACAAAAGCGATAATTGCAGTGTATGCGCGGAAATTGAAATGGGGGAGGAAGGGTGGAAATGCGCTGGAAATGAACGGAAAATGGAGTCGCCCCCGATACAGTTGCATATGATGGGGCCATCCGGCCGGGCAAATTGGTTCAACGTAATCTCTGCGAGAAATGCGTGGTGGAGCTGCACATGTGGAAAATAAATGCTGAAATGCTGAAAGGGTTAACTACAGTGGAAGAGGACTTATGACCCACAATCATATTTATTAAAATAGCAAAGCAAACAAATACTAGCTAAAAATAAAACTAAACTAAAAATTCTTAAAACCATTTATAAATATTTACTATACTAAAATTAATATTTATTTTTTTGACAAATTCCCCTTATCGATTAGAAGAACCTTTCCTAACAGAAAAGGATTTGGGGTTGGCTTAACTCCAACCCCTGAAGAATCACGGCCAAACTTTGGCAACTCGTTTCTTTTCAATCAATTGCGTCCTCTGACCCTTTTGTGGCTGTTTTGGCCGAAAGGCTATTAAGGTGAAAAATTGTTAGTTTATTTAGGCATCCGATTTACTTAGATATTTGTTTCAGTTGGTCAATTGAATCCATTGTTCGGCCGGGACTCGAACAAAGGAGGAACCGTGGGCCCGGGCCACGCAGAGCAAACTGGATCCATGTTGATCCCTTGTCCAAAAGCCCTCGGAGGCAAACAAAGCCGGACAATAGCGGCGGCGGCGGAGGAATAAAAATGCCCAGCAATTATTACCAATTGATACTGGAGCCGAACACAACAGGGGATGATGTTAAGCGCCAGCCCCTTGGCCCAAAAAAAAAAACAAGCGAAAAAATGTTGAACATTTGGCTAAATATTAAAGGGACCAAAGGGAGCGCCACAAAATATCAACAGCTTAATCAATGTCAGGACAGCGTAAAAATAGTCGCTGAAAATAATAATTTATGCAGTTCAGTTCAGTTAAGCCGAACAATAAGAAGGAGTGCGAATAGGGAAGGTAAAAATGAAACAGGAACAAAGGAGAATAACTTGAAGAAGAAAGGGCCAAAAGGGGAATTTCTTGTGACCTTATTTTTGGACACTCCGATAAATAACGTCACCTGAAAATGAGTGCGCATATTTCGCTTTAGCAGGAACTTACATAAAATATATATTACTTAAAAAACATAGGTACTATTACGAATTGGAAATATTAATAGCTTTGTTAAATTCCTGTCCTTGTTGAAAATCACTATTTCCATAAGGAAAAACCACAGCTTTTTTCCCTCCATGTATATATTTTCCTATTGATCCCTCTCCTTCGCCTCGAGTTGGATTTTTCAAAGTCCTGGCACAATTATTGCCATTATTAAGAAGCGGATGGAAAAGCATGGACGAAATATTCTTTTGTGCGATAAACGTTGAAGTTTCCTTTCATTTTCGCAAACTTTTCATCAGTGAGAAACTATCGATTATGCTTAATTGAAGTTTCGCTTTAGTTTAGTTTCGATTTTCACAGTTGTTGACCCAATTGGCAATCGGCCAGGTCAGCCAGCAGCAGACATGGCTCTCGCCCGATATTCCCTATATAGTATTTCCCCTCCCCCCCGCACTATCAACATCATCTGTCCAGCAGCCGGAATTCCGTGGGCATCGCACATGCACACACTGACCCACATAAAGCAAACAACTAAAAAGAGAAACAAATCAAATGCTTCAACGTGCAAAAATTGCGCACCAAGGAGACGCTTTCAACATTTCCGTATATTTATTGTGCTCTATTTTAGTTGGGCTTTAAATAAATTTACATTGTTCTCGCCGCTGCGGATTGGGATCGATTTAATTGTTCCACCGATGGCTCGCAAAAATTGCTGGGCATGGCTTAATGGCAGTGGAATAGAATTTGGCTAAAAACTGCAACCAAATCAGCCATCAATCTTGTTTGACCAAAACAGCTTTATTTTGACTGTGGGAGGGCAATAATCAAATGACAAAACCTTTGTTTATTTTGTGGTTTTATTTAGGGAACACGATGGGGTAAAAAGTATAAATCTGCATAAATTTAGACTCGACTATTAGGACAGTTTATGAATTATCAATTATTAAATCTCAAAATGTTGCCAGACTGTAGAATACGTTTTTTATTTGAAATATTAATAATATATAAGCTTATTTACTTTTGTATTTCACATTTAAAACATTCTCGCTTTAAGGGATCTTTTAATGACCGTAATTGTTCTACATAACATTTTAAATAACTTGATCTTCCGCCTGATTACGACCACTTAATCCTGCAATCCAACGTTATCCGTTTAATCCGCAACTCTGTTTTTCTATGGACTTTCAGTGACCCCGAAGCATGGACCACAAATCACGGGCGGGCAGCCCCGCTACCAAATTGGCGAAATGGTGCGCGTCAATTGCACCTCGGCGGCCTCAAAGCCCGTCTGCCATCTCAGCTGGCTGATTAACGGGATGCACGCGAACCGCTCCTTCCTGCGCCCCTACGAGCCCCTCATTGTCGGCCGAGAGGGGCTGGAGGTTGCCCGGCTGGGGCTCGAGTTCCGGGTGCGCGGATGACATTTCAAGCACGGCGACATGAAGCTAAAGGTGAGCTAATGGGGTCTCGCACTCAATTGAACCTGTCCTACAGTGGAATCACTCATTACATTATCAGAATAATATAAAAACACAATTAAAAGCAAGAAAAGTTAATAAATATCGTTTTAAAACTAAAGATTGCATTGGTAAAATGTTTATTGCCGTAAATGATATCAAAGTTAAATATACCAATTTTAAATACATTATCCCTTGATTAAATATTCATGACACATGAGTTATTCCTTCCCGAAAAAAGGCAGATCCTCTGTAAGAGGACTCTGTCATCGTATCCTCACGATATAAACTGATTATGGTAGTCGGACAGGCCATGAAAATTGATACATTCATTCATTCGGGAGATGACCATTCCATACATATTTGCCATCGCGCTGTTGCTCTGATTCAATTTGCGACAACATAACATGGCAGCTCATGTTGATTATTATCCATTCGGACCCAGTTGGCCAGCCACTCACCCCCGGACTGCCCTCTGGACCAAGGGAGCCGCCCCACTCACCACTGCGAGTGCAAATGTGTGTTGAACAAGCCACAAAATTTCATGCGAACGCGGGCGGCATGTCCAGTTTTAACAGTGGCAGAAATAATATTTTAATAATAATATTTTTCTTTAGTTTCCTAGAAAAGGTTCGAGTAAAATCAATAAAAAAAAGCAAAGTTATCAGTAAATTTGATTTGATTCCAAATTTCTTTTTCTCAACTTTCATATTTTCTATTGAAATCCACTGCCTCTGTCCCACTGTGCACCGACCATTGGCCAACCGTGTGGGTCACTACCCGTTTGCATATGTGTCGGTAGCACTGTGTGTGCACACTTGTGTGTGTTTGTGTAAGTCCTGCGGAGATATATGCGGGTCATTTTCGGGTTACTCGTTACTCCTGCCGTGCGGGAGGAGTTAATGAAAGCATAAAACTTTTACTGCGCCGTCAAGAGAATGTTCAATTCGCTGCAGTCCCCATTTCCCATTTCCCAGCTCTCAGCTTCCAGCTCACATTTCCCCAAAGTCCCCCCTCCGCACACATTTATCAATGTACACAGATTTGATGAAAGTTTCCCCTGTAATCCAACTGCAGTGTGTCGCCAAAATCTCCTCCGTGTACTGGCAGAGCAACGAGGAGAGCGTGGAGAGCGACAAGCACCAGCGGATCCCGGTTCTGGAGTCGCGGGAAACGGTCATGTCCAAGTCTCGCCAGTCCCTGGACAAGGTGCAGTCCTCGCTGGAAGGTGAGTGATCATCCATCATCTGGCGGTTAGTTGGCTAACTGAAGGACACTTGCAGAAATTGCTTTAAAAATATGAATAACAAATTTAATTTTTAAATTATGAAGACTTTTATCTTAAATATGAGCCTAAATTAAATAGTTAAGTAGATTTACATTTAATATATAATATTTCCTTTGAGCATTTGTTTGATCCTATTGGCCTCATTTTCTGAGTGCATTAGCAACAGTTGTGCCCGCAAAAGTTTTGGCCAAAGCTTGCCATTCATCCAGCCTCCGGGTCCCAGCTCACTGCCCTCCATTACTCATCCAATCTCTGTCTTCTCTCCCGCTCTCTCTCTCTCCAACCACAAACTAGATAAACAACTGAAGAAGAGCCGACGCCCCGCAGCAGCGACTTCGGCAGCAGCGGCAGCAGCAGCAGCAGCAGCGGCGGCGGCGGCGGCATCGGCATCCTCCAGTGCATCCACATTGGGGTGGGGCTCATCGGTGCCCTGGTCACGCATATTAGCTTCCAAATCAATTGCACGCATTTCCCTCTACGCGCTGCCAGTCTTAATAGCGTTTCTGTGTAGCTCCTCACCCGGCGTGGGGAGTTGCTGTCAGAGGAGCAGTATCGGCAGCGGCAGGAGCAGGAGCAGGAACTGGACTTGGGGCAACAGCAACGCCGAGGGTATCGCCAGGCACACAAGCATCGCAAACAGGAGCCGCCTGTCGAGCCAATTAGGCGCCGGGGATGCTGCTCAGCGGAGATAACAATTAACCAAGAGGTTTGCCATCAAAAGGCCCGGCTACTTGGTATAAATCTCATCAGCTTCGCTGTGTACATATTTGAAAATATAGATACATATTTTTGCCACATCACGTATACGCCGCGTAGCCGGCCCGCTTAACTACTGTATGTACATATCCATATTTACTGTATGTAACAATGTATGTATATCCAAACGTCTATTAGAGAAGCATTAGAATGCGGTTGTTCCTCTGTGGGCTTTGTGCTTGTCAGTCAGTCTTAGGAGAAATGCTCAAAGAAATTAGCAAAACCAAAGAATGTTTGTAAGAAAAATAATAAAAGTAAGTGTATGCCTGTGTAATGTTTCGAAATAAGCCGGAAAGTGGCGTTCAAAACTGTTAATTTTAATAAACTCAAATAAGTAGCCAAAGCTGTACCCGTTAAGTCTTCTGAATAAGCGAGAATTTAGATCTAAGTATAAAGAAACAAATTATAATCGTTGAATTATGAAAACTTGTATGCAGATAAGAGAAGTGTTTTAATTAGGAAAATGATTTAAAATAAATTCTTATTAAATAAACTAGCCAAGATCCACGTAATATAAGGTTATGTCTTTACGAGTGGAAAATCATTTAATGAGTTAACTTCTTTTTTTTTAACCTCCCCTTTTAAAATATTTTTGTTAATATATATTTAATGTAAAATTTAATTAATTAAGTGCTTATTTTATATTTTTGTTATTCCAAATTGTAGTGTTATGCATACTTGTGTATATCTTGTTAATGTAGAAATTTCTTATATCCCATTAGTTTATTTAGGATAACTTCCCCAGTGTCAGTGAAATGCCCTTTCATTGGAACGTTTGTCATATCTAAGACCCACGAATTATAAATGATTTCACTGCACTTAAACGTATGACGCACAGCTTAAGGCATATCTCTGCTAAGAACATCTTTGTCTCTCTCTTGTACGATGAACAAATTGTTAAATGTTAACTAGACTAAGGCCCATAATTAGTGAAATGATATCCAACCTTAGAGAAGTTAAGACAAGAAAAATAAATAAGAAACTGTGTAGCAATGTAAAATATATGCAGATAATGAATGTTATTAAGTCTTTAAAAAATAAAGAATGCAAAAAAAGAAATGAGCACACCTGGCAGTGGCCCAAAGAAGACCTGGCAGAATATTTGCAGGGCTTCTCTCTGTTATTTAATACCCAGTAAACGAAGTGTTAAGAGGGGTATAACTAATCGAAATAAATACAGGAAAAAGAAGGTATGTACTTTAGGGTATATAGTTATTATGCCTTACAGGGTTCAAAGCCAAAGCTGCAAATGACTAATTTAAACCAGTAGAACCTTGTATAGAATTTATTTAAATTACTGAGTATTTAATATTTCAAGCGAATTTTTCAGTCATCTTGTCATCGCAGCCTTTTTGAGTGCTCTTGACCTGGAACAGGGAACCGAGAACCGAGGACGAGCGAGAAACAGACGTTGCCCGAGATTCGTGCCAGCAATTGTCCTTGCCAGGCATTCTTTTCGCTGTTATACTCTCTTTTTTATTGTTGCCGGCAGTGTCATAATATCTCGCCTTGGCGCTGCGATGGCATTCATGTCGTTGCTTCATTTTATTGTTATTATATTTACTTGTCGGATTTGCTGTGTATACTCTGTCCACCGCCCATAGATTTTGTTCATATTTTCTGATAGGGGGAATGGCTGCGCTAAACCCCCCGACTTGGCGATGCGTGTGCCATGCACTTAAACATTTGATTACGTGTCATATATCAACACATTGTACGATTGAATTTTCGCTACGCATGCGGTGGCTCCTCCAAACCGGGCCAGAGCAAACACATGGCTTCCACTTTTCCACTTTTCAAGTCGTGATTGGGTGCTATAAAGAGCCTGATTCGGGGCCCTGCCTGAGTACATGCAGTTAAGAGCGCCGGAGAACATTCGTATCGCTAACCATAAATGTGAGCAGCGCTCGTATTGTGTTCTTGCTTATCCAGACTGCCTTCTTTATGGCGGGTTAATGACTCTGGAATACTCCAGGCCAACTCAACAAATGAGGAATGTTTATTTTGATAAGTTCCAAGGATCCCCGTGGAATTTATGGGCACAAATTAGACGTCGCAGTGAAAGCTAAGCCAAAACTTTGAATATTTATCACCAGAAGTGGATATTTAATGCATGCCTAAGCTTGGTGTAAAAAGGTTATCAGGAATATAATCTAATTATGTTAGATGTTAAAACTAAATTTAAATTTCATATTTTTTAGTTTATTCCCTATTTTAAATCTTAACTTTGATTTACTAAACAAACCCCTCTTCCCTTTTCTTAATTTAATGTGTGATATATATTATATTTCTATAAATTAAGAAGCGACTTAACAGATTACTTTTTAATTCATTAATGCAGATAAACAATGGACCTTCGTGGGTCACGATTTGTGTTGCCTTTAAAGCTTTTCCAGCAATTAAAAGTCATGAAAAAGGGTGCCGTTGGAGCTATGTAGTAACTGGGATTCCGTGAACTTTTTGCTGCCCTCCATTTTTTTTTTTTTCAGCTCAGATGAGCCCATTTTGCTCTTTGGCCATGCTTATTTGCTTAATTTCACAGCGCTCGCTTCGCATGCACAAAAGGTCCTGGAAAAGGGACGGTTCCAAGGGAAAAAGTAGCGCGACATATATATATATATATACATATATAAATGTATACAGTGCAGAGTGACATTCAGTTGGAGGCCTTCCAGGCCCTGTGTGTGTTGTTGCCCTTTATATTTATCACAGCCACTTGCATTGCATTTTGTTTATATGCTTTTAATGCAATTAGCACGCTTTTCACTTTGATTTACGCCCGGACGGAGACTCAGAATCCGGATCGTTGGGCGAGCAGAAGGAGTGAGTACTTGACAAAAGGGACAAAGTGACTGAATGCCAGAGTGAGTGACGGAGACAAACAGATAACAGACAGAGAGGCGCACTCACACTTGCACACACATGCCACGACGACGAAGAGTGCATTTCCCCCTCAATTCTACGCTTATCCCCCGGCTTTGCCCATATTTATGAGAGGGCCGCCGCTTTTATCCTTTGTGCTGCCCATTTTAGCATTTGTTGTGCAGTCGGATTCCCAATGCGCTAACTCCCTTTCAGTCATTATGCATTCTCGTAATTATTCCGGCTGTGCTATTTATTCTGGCACTCCGGCGCCTTCCATTTAATATTACTCTGGAATTCTAGCCATTTCAAACAAATATTTAATAAATCATTTGAGAAAAGAGAGTTCTTCTTTAGTGTAATTATTTATTTTACAAACTATTTTCTTGAAGAGAATTAATTCCAAATGTTTAGGAAATATGAAAAACAGAGATTTTTATTAAATTATTTGAAATAAAAATTATTATAAAATAAATTAAACTACAAATAGAAGAGCTATCTTCAACCTGTTGCATGCTTTAATGTGCATCTAGTTGGCCCAAAAAAATAGGCAACGACTTTTTCCCAGCTTCAGGAACCTAAATTGTCAAAGAAACTACTATATCTGTGTAAATCGAGTTATCCCAACCATTAACTAGCTCATTCCTTAAGGTAATAATATTCATTAAGCTTCCCTTTTTCTATGAAATGGATACTGGTAAGGACTTGTCGCACATCACCAGTTACTGGCATCATAACTCCCATTTGGCTCCGAGTTCTGTTTGCCTCGACTGCAGCTGCTTATGCATTTTCATTAGCGTCTCGTCTGTGTCAACGTCACTGCCATCAGACATTGGAGTGCTTTGACCCCCTCGCATTTTCACCACCTCCCTTCCTCCCTTCCTCCCTCCACACTTCTCCCAGGACTTTACGCTTTTGTGCTTCTTCATCTTGTTCAGCTCTAATGCATATTGTTTGTGTCCTCGGGCGTAATTTGCTGCCTCGTTTGTTTGCTTTCGCTGTTGCTGTTGTTGTTCCTGCCTCTGTTTCTGTTCTTGTTGCCGCTCTTGGGCTCCATTTTAATTACGATTTGCTCACTTACATTTCATTCGGCTGCTAATACATGGCCCGCAGCTTCCTCCGATTGACTGATTGAGTGACTCGCTGACTGACTGCCTGCTGATTACACTTCAATCAGCCCGAGCGCGTAAATATCAATCAGGGCCTCCGGTGTGGGGTTGAAAGGGTTAAGACGGCAGCGGACCAAAGGATGCCGCCGGCAAAACTCATTTAAAACTAATCAACAAGTAGCGTGAAAATTGAACAGGCGGCCAAGACAAGAGTCAATGAACTAGGGGCATTGAAAGACACTGTAAGTGGGTTAGGGCTAATAATGTATATACTATTTTCTTATTAGTTCAACACCCAAAGGTAAATACCGATTTGATTGATTCCTAAATGCAGGCGGGATGCCTTTACTGCCCGAAAATCGAAGCATTATCACCTTAGCTGTAATTTTAAGTCCCATCAAACCTCTTAGACATCCGTAATTCGTCCCACAGCATTTCTGGCTCAACTTAAGCGCTTAACAACTTGTCCGTGAGCCCACAAGATCCCTGAACAATCAGTGTGCACCCAGGATCCAGCCAGCTCCGAGCACCAAGAACCCAG
>JAEIHY010004783.1:0-23000 GCA_018904565.1 Drosophila tsacasi
GGTTTATTTAGGCTTGAAAAAAATTATTAATGTTTTGAAAGTTCTTCTTTAATATTCGTGTTAAAAGAAGCTTAAATATCTTTTCCTGTAGACATCTTAAATCCTTAAAAAATATCACATTGCAAAATGTTGTATATATTTTAAGACCATGGATGAGCGTTTAGTATCCTTTTAAACTCTTCTTCAAAACTCTTAAAAAAAAAAATAGGACTCAGTGAAACAAAAACAAAACTTACACATCACCAAATACAAATTATTCAAGTTAAGAATTTAATAGGAACACTTAAAAAATAATAATAGTTTTGAATATTTTTCTCCGATTTTAAATCTCCATTTCTAACAAATAATCGAAAAACCTCCTTTATAAACCTTATTTTTCCTTAAATTTTTGATCCAATTTACATCAAAGTGTATCCAAGGATCTGTGCCTTTTCGCTCGAATCACTTCCTTTTTTTGGCTTTTGCAATTCTTGCCTTCTCTTGGGGCGCTGATTGAATTTCGCCGACTGGCTGCCATCGGCTGCATCGATGCCGCATATGTTGCCAGTTGTTCGCATCGCATCGTGTGGCAAGAAGTTTATTGAAATCGATCGAACCAACTCCGGCTTGGAGCCACGAAATGAAATAAAGAGAAGGACTCGGCGGCGTGCAGTTGCCATTTGCATATCAAGTGGTGAGCGAGTAACGGAGTGCCAGCGAATTTACCCAGATTTATGTTAATTTATTGAATTTAATTTGATTTTCTCTCACTGTAACGATATATGTTCTTGGTTGTCCGGGAGTGAATCTCGACGGCGAATAAATTCAATCAAGTTTTAAGCATAAATTACACACACCTGAAAAAGGTGCGCATCTTAAAGATACGAGAGGGCAAAGGCAGCCATTGGAATAACAACAATAAGGGGCCTGGCCCATTTGTTGCCTCCATTTTATAATGTTTATAATGGCAAAAGTTTTTGAGGGCTACCTTTTTATGTCTGTGATATTTGAAGAGGCCAAAGCCGAACTCCGAGGTCAGGTCATTAAAATACCAGGACCTGAGCCAGAAAGGTTGCCAGGTCCCCCCTGCTTTGTATTCATTAAGTAATTGAGGGAAAGGTGTGCGTCGGTTTGGTAAGGGTATAAACACAAAGCATCTGCGGTTCTGGTGGCGTAAATTATTTATATACTAATTTAATTATTATTTAATTTGTCATGAATTTCATTCTCCACTGCCGCTACTGATGACGATGTTGATGTTGATGCTCGTGTTGATGAGTTTAGCGTGCATTAGCTTTATTATTCTTGCTGCTGAAAATATTCCTGCAATTTTCGGAGTTCCATTTGCTGGGCAAAGTAGACGATGCCAGAAGAAATGATAACATTAAAAAGGAGCCTAAAGTGTCCCGCGATAAGATCCAAATTGAGATAGGTCGGGTTCTTTTTCCTGAACCTGTCGGTTAGAAAGCAGATGGAAACCGGTTGGCGGTCGCAAATAGAGATTCCTGAAAGGAACTTTAAATGAAAACTACTACTTATTTATAAAAACTTTACAAATTTGTTTATAATCTTACCATTACGTCCAAAACATCCATTCTCTTGAACGTGTGTCCTTTCCAGGACTTTCCAGCTAGAAAGGCTTTTACTTCGCAGCTATTTTCATCAGTTTTGAAATTCCAGCTGTCTTGCATTAATCTAAAATACTCCTCCTGCTGTATATAGGCTGAAGCTAGGAGCAACATCATTAAACACAAGTGCCAGGATAATATGAGCAAAGATTTCATTTGCTGTTCCCGGGGATCTGTCAGATTATCTATATCTTCACCAGCCCAAATAGCTTCCTCTTCCAAATCATTCTGCGTTTTGTATATAACTTTATTGGAATCAAAGAGACAGTACTGCAGGACATGATTGAACCGAAAGGCCAACATATACGAGAAGCATATATATGACATTCGGAAATAATAGCCAGCCAAGATATTCAGCCTTTTGTGAGAAGGAAGAAGGATATTCAGCTGAAATTGATACAGCTGCAGGTTTCTATGCAATCGCAGTTCAGTCAGCGATTGCAGCCAAGTGGCATTTACTAAGTGATATAGGATATGTAGCGACATTATCAGGACAACCATAAGTCGGGGCAAACCCATCAAAAAATTTCCAAACTGAAAGAGCCCGTAAAATGAAGTGACATTTTGTGCATCAAACACTTTTGGCCAGTCATAGAAGAGGCTTTTTGCACCAAAAATTCCAAGTAAAAGCAGCAGAATAATGCTGTAGTTAAAAACCAGCCGAGAACACTCTATGTTTAAATGTTTTCCCAGCAAGGATCTCAGTTGTTTGTATGCCAATTGAGCCTCATTTACCAAATTCCATAGTTGATTCCTTTTAATCCAAGACCAGACCAGGGTGAGGAATATAAATAAACTGTAGAAACGTTCGCTTCTCAATTCCGATTTACTCTTCAGAGGTCTGGCCTCTATTCTCAGATCATTAACCAGCTCATTCTCTCTTTGCAATGCAGTGCTCACAGAATTATAGAGCAGAAGTATCAGCCCCATTAAGATGGCCGTTAAAATTCGGAAACAGTTGGCTTTATGCTGATATTCTTTCCGTGATTCACTGAATCTTAGCTGCAAAAGTCCTAGAACGCTGAATGCAAACCGAAATACTTTAACTATTTTAACGATGAAGTGAAAGCGTGTCATTTCGAAATACAACTAAAAGTCCCAGTGAAATGGGGTTCTTACTATATTGAGTCCCCTACGCAACCGTTAAGTAATTAATAATTAATTTAATGTAGCTCATTGCGCCTGTTTATTATTATTATTCATTCGAATTCATCGTAAAAATAAAAGCGATATACTTGACTAATTGTTTCGGTCACATTGCCATTGAAACTGTCCTGTGAATCATACTCATAGTCCTCGATGATTAAGCTTTTGTGAAAAAGTAGTAGACTGAGCAATAGGAGAAGTTCACGTATGTGAGTCTTCAAACCAATCCTTAGCATATTCATCGTAAGAGGAAACTCCATGTTTTTAAAGCCAAAAGTTGCTAGAACCAGCGGTGTTCTTGTTAATTGGAGTACAGGAAAGTTGTTAGAGTACTGTTGGAGCAGAATTTCCATTAAAAATTTATATAATAAATAAATAAATAAACTTACCATCATGGTAACCACATCCTGTTTATATTTGACTTTCTCACGTCTTCTCATTAAGGTCACGCCAAAGGCCTGTGGCAGAGTTCGATGTTGCAATAAACGCCAAGATTTAAGCACAAAATAATCTGGATTATCGGCTAATTTCAAGTAACTCCTTTGAAATTTCCGATGCTGATTCTGCAGATTGTAAGCAATTACCAAAAACAATGCCACAAGAAGTAAATTCAGTGTCAAGTAAATCAACTGAACAGTCAAATTTTGTCCCGAACTTTGGAGAATCATAAGCAACTGAATGCCAGGCTTGATCATAATGCTCAGCACATGTAGGGCAAAATATCGAGAAACATTTCGTTGAACTCGCCATATAATTGTCTGTTGTTTAAGGACTCCCTTTAATATATACAGTCTATCACTTCTCATGTCCTGGCTGAGGAAGTTGTTCAAGGCTCGGAAGATGCAGCCCAGCCATATAAGATGGTTGCCAAAGAAGAGCAGTTCCAAGTGATAGATAAATCCCACGCCCGATATGAAAAGTGCCTGATAAACCGAATATATTCGGAGTTGCCAGATAATCAGCAGGATAAACATCATAATCAGCAGCAAGGTATATACACACTCCTTGTGAATCTTAACACACAGCCGACTGCCAAGAATGTTTTGCATTGATCTATGGACACCGGCGCACTCATTGAGGAGATTCGTTAGATGTTTCCTTAGGATCAAAAAGTACACATACAGCGGCACATAGAGCAGAATCACAAACTGATCAAAGATCCATCGTTGACTGAAGCATAGATAAAGCCAACTAGCCAATAAATTAACCACAGCCATTAGGTGCACATACAGTTGTTCGTCACATATGAAACGTCGCAATTGCTCCGCATAGCCGACATTATAGAAACCCAAATATAGACCGATCCGTCCGGTCTGATACCACACACAAATCAAGTGACACAGGCAAAAGCCTTGGGCTGTGGCGTGTTTCTCCATTTTACGCAATGAACTAAAGGTCAACTACTAGTGAGTTTATATGTGGAAGAGAAAATATATATACATACAAGTATTTCGATATAATTACACGATGAAATTGAATTGAAGGACTAAGGATAATCGCTTGAGTGATTATTTATAACTGCTGAAAAGGTTAATACATTTGACTTAATTAAACGAAAATAAACAGCTTGTAAAACCATAAAAGAGCTTTATATAATACATATATGGTTAAGAAGTTTCTGATGAAATCTTGTTTACAATTCGAATTGAAAAACTGCCTTTGTTACGCTGTATTGTTTCGCATCAAAGGCTTAATTTATTTAAAACCATTTTTTACATCCATAAATATGAACAGTATTCCACCGTCAATTATTATTCCATTGTTAACGTACCTCTCAAAGCACAAATGCTACCGTGTATGGCCACATTACATGGAAAAAAATAACGACAATCATATTTTATGCTCTGTTTATTTGTGGAGTTGCGCTTTGGACCGCTTTAACAGTTGACACTCGGATGTGGATGTGGATGTGGATGAGGATGTGGATATGGATATGGCTCTGAAATGGGTAGAGCACTTAAAATGGCATAAAGCCATAAGAGGTCACCACTCCTCCCATGTCTGGCCATCGCTATCTCACCGGAGCTCATTCTCTCCCGGTTGGTGGCCATCATCTTGGTCGAAGTTTTTTACCCACCGACTTTTTCATCGTCACGGCAAATGGTTTTACACGCATGTAACTTCCCCTGCCGGCATATATGTACATATATGCAGTAGCGCCATGCCCATTCTACAGTGCCACAGCGCTGGGCTTGTGTGGTTGCATATAACAATGGCAAAAAGAGCATGTTTTTATTACAAATTGCAATTGTGAAAAATTTTATACATGGCCGCATCGTTGTCCTCGTCGACGCCGCATCGTGTCACATTCCCGGGACCTTCATCCTGTAACCTGCATGGTACGACAAAAAAGAGGAGTGGCCAAACAGTAGCAGGACACTAGGGGTACACTGAGAACAAAGTACAGGCAATCTAGATAAAATTCGTGACGGTTATTAAAAATATAACCACTTAAAATGGTAAGCATATGCATCCCTGCATATCGATATTTTATATATCGAGGCTTTATCGATATTTGGAGCTATGACATAACATAACCCGATGTTTTCACGATAATCGATAATCTGTTTGATATTTTTCTGATATTCTTCAGTATTATCAATATTTTACCATTAAATACAACATTCTTTGATATTTAAAACGTGAATTTATAAAACAATACGATATTTTTGAAGTGATATTTAAGTTCTATCGAACGTGCTGATTTCGGAGTTACATTTTTAAAATTTCTCCAAAAAATAAAGTCTTCCAACCGATTATTTGCAAAACTATATGATTTATAATCTATTCCTGTTATATATCACATATTTCTTCAAGTGCAATAAAAGGATCGGGGGAGCCTAGGTGCTGGAAGCTGTTCCTGTGATAGTGTCGCCAAAAATAAACTGCCACATAAAATTCCTACCGCATATCCTGTCTGTGTCCTTGCCACTTGCCACACGGGCTCCACTTTTTTTGCTTGCTGCGTGCGGCATGCATAAAGCAAATGAATTTATTTTTCGACTGCCATTTTTTCAATTTAAATGCTTTTTGCCTTTGGCTAGTTGAGAGTCCTTTCTTACTTTTATTTTACATTTTATTTTTAAAGTTTTTATTGGAATTTTTCTTTTTGATACGCTTTATCCAAATATTTTTTTCGTCGATTTCGGTGAGCTATAAATTTTTGCATATTTTCATTAGTTGTCAGCGCTGCTTTTGATGATTTATGCATGTTTTTGATGCTCTTTCTTTCTCTCATTCTCTCAGGCTGTCGTAATGTCGCACTGTCGCTCTGTCGCCCTCCTCTTTCCACATGCCCTTTATGCATATTACAAAAAGAGGCCAACGATAAAAAATAAAATAAAACAAACAAACTTATTAAAAATTTAGTTCAGTAAGGCAAAGTTTTTAAGCTAATGAAAATTGCTGCAGCAGTTGTCGGAATTTTGAAAGTGGACAACTGCGCCAATGAAGTATCCGTAGAATGGAGAATATAGTTAAAGTGCCCGAGAGCAAAGGGGCTAAACATTATGTACCAACTTTAGTTGTAATAGAAAATGTGGTAAATTTTTACCTAATTAAGCTTAGAAAATTAGGTTAGATGCAGAGTGTTTTTATCCTTAAACTTTTTTTATTTAGAATAGAATAAACCATGAAAATAATATTTTATGAAACCAATGTTTAAACTATTTATGTTACTTCATTTCTTTATACTTAGTATATAATACCACATCTTTTTTTGTCTACTGAAAGGCAGGCATTCAAAATTTGCACATAATGAAGAGACCATCAGATATTCGCCACCTACTCTTAGGTGTGATGTGACTCCGACAGCAGCTGCTAACGCTCTGATTGTGATGTTTTCCAGCGCTCACATTCCTGTAGCCAGGACCTCCGTCGACTGACGTCTCTAATGATTGTTTGACAAACATGCCCGGCTAACTCTCTGCCCCTTTTCCTTTCTTTCTTCTTCCTGCGAACTCAACGGTCGAAGGTCTTTATTGAATTCCAACGTGGCGCCCGGACTGAGCCTTCATCCTTGGCCCCTGGATATCCGTGCTTGGGCCGACATGTACAGGATTTTAAAAATGCCACATAAAAGCGTTGAACGCTACGACACGAATTCAAAATTGAAATGACAAAATAAACGGCGAACAGTGAAAGCAGAGTAGAAAAGTAGGTGCACTATGAAAGGTATGATTTTCATAGAGTTTTTAGTTGCTAAAATAACAGTAACTGCATCACTATTTAGAAAACGAAAATCATAATAAGAACTCTTGTATTCTTTAGAATAATCACTTGAGAATTATGAACAGATGCTTATTCTTGACCTAACTTCTTTTAGAGACCATTTCAAATGTTACTTAAAATGTTACTTTGAAATGTTACTTAAATAAGAACAAAACATTAGCTAACATATTTGTAGCTAACATTTTGAATAAACTAATTTGGTAGTAAATATCAATATATTTCTTAAAGTGTACTTTGCCAGGAACGTAGAAATGGCGGCCAAGGAAGGAGCCGCTTGACTTTGACAGTTTTGGGTTATGCTGCGATGAACATGGCCGATATGCTGCCATGCAAATCTCCCTCGCAAGTGGCAAGTCGAAAGTCAAAAGTGTGGAGAGAGTAAGCAGCGATTGAGACCTGAACAAATTAATCGCCAATCGCCATTCGGTGCCGAGCCGAAAGTCAGGTTTGACCGAGTTTACACACTCCCTCGTTTTATTTTCCGTTTTTCCCGATTTTTTGTTTTTTTTTTCTGGGCTCGTGTCGCTTCTGCAAAGGTGGGCTTGGGCAGCGGTGAATTCCCAGTTTGCAAATAAATTAGTTTGCTACGTGAGCGACGCAAATCTGAAGTGGGTTTGACAGCGGTTCTCCGGGTAAAATTTTTAAATATTTAAGCGTGTGCAACTTATCGATTGGGGACTGACTACAGAGTCCGCTAATTGAAGTGGTTTCAGTGTGTGGCGATGCCATCAATTATCCGCAGCTCAGAATGCTTTTTCATGCTAAAAGCATTTGTCCAGGGTACCCAAGCAAAGGGCAGGTTTACACTGGCCTAAAGAAAACTTTTTGTGTCGATTATGTGATAAGCAATTGAAAAAAAATAAATAAAATGGGTATTAATGGAAATTGTTGTTTTGAATATATAATTAAATTTGTTTCAATGTGTTTGTATTTTTGTAAAGGAGAATTTGTTAATTCTGATGAGCGCTATTCTGTTACTTAAATCAAGTAATTCAGCTAAAACCCATCGTATATTCTTTATTTTGATCACTGTGTAACGCCATTCTCACATTAGAGCTAAGCACTCACCAAATTGTTATTGCCTTTACTCGCATTTTGCTTCTCTGGCTCTTGTCCTGGCGCTCTGGTGTCCTGGCTGCCGTCGATGTCGTTAGTTCAATTAGTTGGAAACATGCCGCTGTCAGCGCCGCTGCACAAGCTGCACAATCTTCTCTGCGTGTGCCACATTGTCAGCTACTTCGATTACCAGAAGAAGGTCTGCCACTTGCTGTGCATGTACAACCTGCGATTCGATGAAGCCACCCAGAAAATCACATTCGGTCACAATTTTTTCATTTACTTTGGGTATTTCTGGAGCATGTGGAGCCTATTCTGTTACTGCGGTGTTATTGGTATATATTTGGTTGATCGCGGTAGCCTATTTATATACGCCCTGCCCTACTTTTACTATGTATTGCTGAGAAGATCTATGCTCAAGACACTGAATGAAATGACAAGACTTCACTTGGATCTGCAGTCCACAATGGGCATTATGTTTTGTGTTTCCGTAAAGCGGGCCTTTTGCTGGGCCTGGCTAATAGCCATTGAAGTAGTAGCAGTTTTCTACTGGCAAGTAACGATTGACAATGGGGATTTTAAGAAGATGTTTACAGTGACTTATATTATTGGCTGGCACTTTCAGCTTCTGCTCCAAGTGAATAGCTACATTTGGCTGCAGTCGATCTATGTGGTCATAAATCAGATGTTAACTGCTCACCTCAGCTACAAACAGCGCTGTAAAATGCTAAGAAATGCCCTAAAGATTCACTGCCGGCTGAGAGGGATTCAGCGAGATATATCCCATTATTTCAGTGTCTACATTGCCTCGTTAATATTTCTTATAACGTTCTGCTTCTACAGAAGCGTCATCTTCGAGGCGGGTTTCGACAGGGAACAGAGTCGCTTGGTTCTGATGAGAGTTGAGCTATGGCAGATTAGGTACTTTGCAAACATGTTTTTACTTTTCGGCACTCTGCTGACAGTTGTGTGGGACTACAAAACGGAGAGGGACAAATTCCTGGGGGGTCTGTGGAGGTCTAAGGGGATCAGGCGAAAAATATTGAAATGCAGAAAATCAACTCGGTATTTAAGTCGCTACAATCAGACCTTGGATATTGTGGATATGATGGTGAGCCTCATAAATTAATTCCTAAAAATATATATTAATTGAATTAATTTCTAAGCTTCTAACTGGCAATCAACCCTGTGAAATGATCTGTTCGCACTTCACTATCTGTGAAATAAGAATCAAACAGGACTCAGTATTCAGATTGGAGATCACATCCATCATCAATTGGATTTGCCTGCTGATGCTTAACATGTGCCTTGTACCCCTAGTGGCCTTATCCAATGGCTTTGAATTCTTTTTTGAGCAAAAACTCTTCCTAAACGTTACAGCTTGGATATTCGATTCGTCTTCGTTTGAGCCATCTAACGACAATTTCACCATGGATTCTTATGTGTTGAGCCTCTCACTGGGCGAATAAAATCAATGAGTCCTCGCTGGATGTTGGCCAAACTCTCGAGTGATATAATTATGCAAAGCACGTTTTCTGTGTGGGTTGCAGAATCGAAATAAAAAACCGAGCTGAAAGCAAAACCAATAAATCAAAGGAAAAAGGATGCTAACCCATTCATTACACAGCAAACACTCAGATGGGGCCGGGCCCTACCGCCACAGCCACTTAACCCCACTCTCTGTCGCTGGGAATACATACAAAAATGTCAAACTGGAAATCTATTAAATCACTCGAGGGGCTAGAGTTGTTCGAGCCTTAATTAGCTCATAGCTGTGCAACGTGGCGTATGATTAACACGCGACTAATGAACGTCATCGCTACACAGACGAAAATGTTAGAAAGAAAATATTGAAAAAATATATCGGTATGAAAAGTAAATTGAAATTATACGTTTTTAGTTAAGTTACATTCAATACAAATTCTAGATATTTTTAAGTGCATAAAATTATCGATAGGGCATGCATAAATCGATGCTTTTATCGCTAAACAAATATCTACCTAATATTTATTGTTAAAAATTAATTATCAAGTTGGGTGTTCGATAATGCGGTGAAACCCAAAGTTAATATATTTTATATATAATTATATCTATAAATAATTGTACTTAATATTTATCGTTTAATAATTAAATATCATGTTTTTTTACGGAACTATCTGTTAAAAGCCGAATAAATGTACCCACTGGATATTATCAATATAAAATTAATGAAAATTCGTGAAAAAATCAATAATTATATCGCTAAATCCATCCCCTCGGTTGATATTTATCGATAACATTTAAATATAAAGTTCTTTTTACCGATAATTCTGTAAGCTAATGGGTTTTGCGCCGTGCAGTGACTACTACTGCTCCTGACATCATTCAGCTGTGAATGATTGAATTAAAATCCATTCGGCGGACCTGGCTAAATCAATGGAATTATGGCTCGTCCACGCCCACTTCAGTTCAGTGCACAGGCGGAAACTATTTCCGTGATTTCTAATTTTCGAACATAGAGAGTCTCGCGACGCCAGTTGACTGGAAAATCTTTCGATTAACTGCATTCGCCGGAGCAGGCCGTGCAACATTAATGAGGCAAACGCCCCCACCAATGCCCATTAGCAGCCCCATTGTCGCCCACCCACAACGCACACTCACACACCCAATTCGGACTTAATTGATATGCATGTGTGTGGGGGCGTAGGGTGTGTGTACGAAGGGGTTTGTGCGGAGGTGGATTCGGTAAATGCAATTTCCTTGTTGCTGTTGCTCCTACTACTCCTGCTGCTGCTGCTGCTGCTGCATTCTCTAATGAGTTCGAAATAATTCCATGTTAGGACCCCGGCATGCTATCTGTCCATCTATATATACACCCCATTAAAGCCCCCGAAAATCATTTGATATGCGGCCCAATAAATTGTGTAGTTGGATACGAAAAAAGCCCCCAAAAAAGAACTAAAAAGAGAGCGAGGGATTTATGGAGGAGAAAAAGCAGAGCTTACGTATTGCAATTTGTGCAAAATGCAAATTTCCTCACTGATGACAGCCGCAATTTTGTGCTCCATTGTTGTTAGTGGCACTCTGGCTATTGCTGTTTGTTGTCGTTGTCGTTGTTGTTGTCATTGTTGTTGTTTGCCAGCGTCCATTGTTAAGGACATGAGTGTGGACTTGTGTATATGTGTCGAAACATGTTCACAGGCTAGGATAACTGAGTAGAAACCAAATAATAACAAATTAACTTGAATGACAGAAAGGCTTAAATGTTTTGGATGTTGCCTACGATCTTCAGAATTAAAAAAAAATCCATTGATTTTTTGACTAAGTAATAGGGTTTTTAACCTTGTATATATATTCCGATTCACCATTAAAATCATAAAGTACTATTGATATGTACAGCTCGTAAATATTTTGATTATATTTCTTTAATGGAAACACTTGAGATTCTTTCTATTAAGATTTCGCTAAATAGTATAGAGAGAAAACGCCAAGCTCTCTCAGAGTGCAGCTAAGAAATACTCTCTCGTTAGCGTCTTAACTACTTGTAAGCCAATGTTGTTGCTTATTTTGCGATAAAGATGAAGATTCAAAAGAATTTCAAAGCGGTTTCAAGTAAGCAAATATAAACCAATTAAGCGGTTATTTTGGCTTCTTATTTAATCGAGAGCCCAAACACGCGGTCTTTTGGGATCATTTACTGAAACAGTACCCCTCCTGGGATCTCTTATATTTAGTTAGGCATCTTATTATTTAACCAAAGAATATATTCCTAGTGTCTCGCCCCTAATTGTCCCGCATGTCAGACAGCGTCAGGCACATACCAATAAACACAGTACGAAGAGATGAGGAGGAGCAGCGGGTGAAGAGCCAGAGGCCTGGGCCAAAAGCCAGAGCATCGGGGTCTGAATTCCTGACTAGCAAATGTCTGGCCATCGCCATAGCCGGCCACCGGACAACACAACAATGGCTGACCAGCGTCAGCATTAGGGTTACTCCCCGAATCCGGCCTCGTCTCCCTTTGATTAACAATGATGGGCATTATTTTTGCAAATAAATTCTGCTTTTCGGGGAGGAACCGAAGGACGAGGTCAAGGCAAAGGCATGTTCTGTTTGTCCAATCGTTGACATTTTTCCATGTTCAAGTTGCACTTTATTGATTTATGGCAGTCAGCGTCAATCATTGGGCCTGTGGCTCATGGCTCATGGTTGGTCATAATTGCACATTTGCTAAGAGCAACAAGGACAGAGCACACTCAGAGCGACAGAGAGACTCAGGGGCTCTGGCGGAAGCTTTTAAGCAAACAGGATGTGCTGTGCATGTGTGTTGGTGCAACAGCTTTCGGGAACAATACTTACAAGTCCGAGAAGTTGAGGCAAAACAATGCATTTGTTATGCAAAGCCTTTGATGTTGTCCTTGGGCCAAAGTGCCGACTGCAGGAAGAAGGCGAGTAAGAGAGCCTGCAGATGTAGATGACAAAATGATTTTGCAGTAAGCGGGGCCGGCAAAACACTTTGCCTTTTTATCGAAACGAGTCCAGTTGAGGCAGAGGCCTTGCCAAATGGGTCAACAGTGAAAACAACTTGGCCTGCCGCAGAAACTTTTTGCTGCCCGTGTTGGAGAAAAACAAAATAAGAAAGGCACACACAACCAAAATAATTAAGGTTCTTCAAACTTATTGACGGTTTTTTGCCAGTCGCCGCGGTTGGGGGGTGAAAATTCCAGAGATAATAATTAGGGCAAGCCGACACACAGAAAAAAGAACAAAAGCCAGGAAGTGGCCAAAAGTAAATAGCTGCACAGGAAACAAGACAAAAAAAGGACGCTAAATAAATATAAAAAAACCCAAGTTGGAGGGCTAGAGGGAGACTCCTTCGTAATACCCAGCTAAATTTCTACATAAACGAATGTCGGGCGCACTTAGCAGGCAATTGCGAGATAATTTAATTATGCGCCACTCCTGGCACAAGCAGCAGGCCAGGATAACAGGATAATGATAACGAAATAAGCAAACCAAAAGGGCTTACACCACATTCCAGGCCATAAAGAGCCAGCTCGAGTATGGCCCAGATAAAATGTGTGTGTGTGTTTGTGGGATGGTAAATTAAATGAAAAATGGCCCACGACCATTACGAAACCCTCTCTGTGTGTGTGTAACAGCCCGATAACAACAATATCGGCGACGGCGACGGTGTGGCTTATACAAATTGCCCCTTTTACCAACTTAATTGCCCAACCGGAAGCCGGCGGCAAACTTGTCGCCGGATGCGATATTCTATATGTTTGGTGTCACCGGTCAGGTACCAGCACCAAGAGTTGTTACAGAAAAACCATTGCCATGCCAGCATTAAGCATAATTAGCGTGCATATAAATTATTCAAGAATTGCAAAGGGTCAATTGCGGTGGATACTACCATGCTGAGGATATACCCGTTGGCCTCTAATTGCCATTGTCCCACAATTTCAATAGCAGAATTCGGTTTTATTTTGATCATGGATTATGCAAAACATTTTGCTGCCCGAACGAGCTGTCAGATGTGCATGAGTTGTGAATGACGTTTTTTGTGGCGGTGAGTGTAATTTCCCGGAGGTTAAACTTTTTCGCTAATATTTAAACTAGTTTTCATGGAGTTGGATAATTTCGTGACACTAAATATCTCTAAATTGGTAAATTTGTTTAAGCAATAAACTTAAATAAATGTTGGATAATAAGCAGTTAAGCTTTACGGAATTATTATTTTAAAATTTTGTAAATATGGTTAAAGGATCAACAGAACGAACTTTTATTAAAATTAATGCTCATAACCTATAAAAACTTTCAGATAATTGCTATAAAATCTTACTCAATCTCATGAATTCTCTTAATTACTGACACTTATTTATTAACACAGCCGTAGCTTAAAGTTTTAATCATACAATTTTCGTTGTTGGCACATTTACCAGCACTTTCACTTAAAGAGACATTGCCTTAAATGGACTCTGCTTGCTGCAATTTTCCATTTTCGGCACTTCAGTGCAAACTTCTCGCTTCCCGCTGAGAGGAGGAAGAAATAACCAAATGGGGGGTAGCTCCTTAATAAAAACCCCCCGCCAATGGGCAATTTGGCTTTAACATTACGGTTAAGCATGCATGTCAAGCACATTGCCACACTGAAAAGTTTGTTGCCCCAGCTGCAGTTGTCGTTGCACTTGCAAATTGCACTTGCAGCGGTAGTTGTAGTTGCAGTTGCAGTTGCAACTTGCATGTGTCGGCCGTGTTGGTGTTGTTGTCACCCCCTAGGCGGAACGCCTTGGTGCCCCCGTTTCGGTTTCTTGTGCAATAATTAAGTGAGTGCCAAGTAGAGTGAAGCGTGAAGCGCCATTGCCGTCCCTCTCATTTTCCCATTTACCGCCAACGTCCTCCTGCAAATTCATGCGTAATCAAAACAAGCAGGAATGACTTACTCAAGCGATAGGACTATGGAGTACCCGGTACTGATCAGGAGTTACAAAATGTTGCATACATTTGTGGGATTTCTATTTTGACTTTAAGAAAATTTTATAGAAGTGCTTTATGCACATTTTCTATATTATTTTCATCTGTGGGTAGTTTTGTTATTCTATCTAACATTTCACTGAAGCTGAAGCTAGTGAAAGCTGCACACATCGTTCTCTTTCTGTTTGCTAAAAGCCAACCATTTTTGGTATTTTTGTGTAAACAAGCATCTAAAATGTAACATACCCTTTGCTCTGGCCGAGTACCGAGCAATTCGTAAAATGAGCTGGAGATTCTGGAGCAAGAGTGCGAAAATGGTGGGGATATGAGTGCGTGTGTGAGTGTGTTATTTTGGCTATGCTCGCGGGCAGAGAAAGCGGCTGAGTAAACGTTGCACGCATGAGAAATCAAAAGCAGTAGCAGTTCCAACAACCAGCAGCGGACCCTCGACTCCAATCCTTCCCTGAAGTGAAGGCAGCTCCTTATGCTCCACGTTTTTTCTGCTTGTTATTCTTATTCTCCTTTCTCAGAGGCGACTTCGCCTCCTTGCAAGTGCTCCAAACTGTAGCCACATGCACATGAAGGGTCGAATCGGGGGCAAAGTACCCAGTGAGTGTGGGGAAAATTGTGCCAGAGTTCAAGGAAATGAATGGTAAATTACAATAACCAAAGGAAAGGAATAAGGGAAGATGGAAAATTAAACGCTTAATCGAAGCTGCAGGCACTTAATGAGGACCTGTCAAAAGGACAAAAAATAATGAAACAAATTTATAAACAAGAAAGGAAGCTAACTTTGGCAAGCCGAAGTTTAAATGCCCTTGCAGTAAGTAAGTATGTATCTATAAATTTTTATATTTAAGGATGGGTTGCTATATGATATAGAATTCCGATTTTGGTCAAAATTAACACCAAAAGTCTAGAATAATGAGTTAGTTTTTATAAGGCTAATAAAACAGCATACTGAATTTTAATTTATTTTAACATTATTTTTTTCCCAAATTTTTGTTTACAATTTTAACAATTAAACCCCTTAACAATTTCGAAAAATATTTAAAATTTTGTTTATTCAACCAGACATTGGGTCGGCTGTTAATACTGATAAAAAATATATATGATTTATATGGTCGGAAATGACTCCTTCACTGCGTTGCAAACTTTGGACTAAAATTAGAATACCCTGCAAGGGTATAACAAGGCAAACAGATTGAAGAAGAAAATAAATTAAACCAGGAAAGTGCATTAAAGAATTAAATGCTTTTACGTTTTCAACAAAATCTTTAAATATCTTAATTTCATAGTTTGTTAAACACCCCAAAAACAAATTGGGTTATTTAATACCTAGAAATCCTACCAATTGAAAGACTTTCTTAGAGTTATAATTAAAAAAACCGACCCCAAAGAGATAAATGTAATCGACAGATTTAAATCTACTTTACTTACTCTCCATCACATTTTATCGCTTTGACAATTGGGACTTGGCGCCAGCTTTCCAAAATAATAGTTGAGTGAAAATCAGTAAAGAAACTTTTGGAATTCCCCTGCGGTTGATTGAAGTTTCTCCTCCTGGCAGTCTTATCTTACGCTTTAAGCTCTCCTCTTGCCTTAACCTTTTTTAAAACTCTACTTGAAGTTTTTTCCTTAAATGCTTTCGACTCGCATAGAGAACTTTCACCGCTTCCTACTCCTCCCCCAAAGATGGGAGGAAGAAGTTTGGTCATAACAAGGACACGTAAGCTGCCGCAACACGCATTCACTTATTTTGCCATCAAAATGCTAGCACTTGAAATCAAATTTAAACATCTCCCGCCCGCCCGTTCTATCCGCACACACACACATTTATTTATCCCCTGTGGTAGTGGCAAATGTGCGTAGTTTTTTCTATATATATATTTTTTTTTTATTTCTTGGCGTACGTATAGCGTCATCCTGCCTTCTTTTGAGGCGAGCGACACGCTCTTCCGCTCATAAGCCAAAGGCAAACTAGGCGAGAAGCAAAAAGGCCAGAGAGAATGGTCGTACCACACCACCCCCGCACTTTTACCTCTGGAACATTGTAACGAGATAATATTTTTCCAACATATTCGTGTGTGAGCGCGCCCAGGACAAGGCTAAATGATATTACCCGAAGTAACATCAGCCTGACTGACAGACAGGTGCTTCAGCTCCTGCTGCTCCTGCATTCGGAGGGTGCATTCCCAACTAACGGAAACCGGATGTGCTTGGCTTGGCAGTTGTGAAGTGATGTTTAGGCCAGGATGGCTATGCTCGCCGGTTGCCTACAACCATTACTGCCACTACATACAGATACTTATATACGTACAGCTGCGATGTGCGAACTCGCCCATAGGCATCATCGAGTGCCACGTTTTATGTCTTGCCAATGGAAGTCAGGAGCCTGGAGCAGACGCAGTGACTCCAGTCAAGTCACACGCTCCGTTGTGACTGACACCGAGCTGTTAGTGTGTTTGTGTCGAGAAAACAGTGGTGACGGAAACTAGCTTTAGGTTTTAGTTTAGTTTATTTGGTTGAAAGTCCTGTTACATTATGGATTTAACAAGGGAAAAATTTGACCAAGAAAACTATAAATAAATACATATCCATTGTCGTACGGATAAATTAGCTTTAGTACACATAGATAGGACTCTATATGAAGGCATATCTAAAAATATTGAACATACATACGTGTGTACATAATACGACTTGTCTGTAGCAATAACAAATATTTCATCTTTGCAAAACAAGGATATTTTATAAATAAATTTATAATTGCCACATGTTTGAATATAATATTCTTCATATAAAAAAGTACTATAATTTTAAAATAAATTGAAAATTCTCTTCCCCCAATCCTAGTTTAATAAAAGCTAAATAACCCTTGTCTGATTTGGCAGCACTGGGCGCCTCTATGTGTGCTTGACTGTGAGTGGAGCTGTTATGGCCCCACAGGCGCCGCTCGCACTTGCTCCTTGCCATCCCCCTCTGCCGCTGCCACTAGATGTGACAGCATAAATCGCTGCCACGGCCACACAGCCAGCGGGGGTGTGAGGTCGGGGCTTGGGAACAATAAAGCCATATTGGCAATTTAATGTGCTGCAAAACATTAGAACATTCGATTGGCGCAGAGCGAACGACAACACGCATAAGCAGCGTATGCCAAGGAGGACCAAGGAGCAGTGCATTTTAAGGAGCTAAGCACGTAAACAGAAACACCGACTGGTGCACTTGTGCAGCTGGAAGGCAGCTAAGTTCACCGTTCACTTATCTTTGGCAATGCCCAGCACGTATCCACATTAAGTCACCCATCCGACCGACCGACCGACCGCCCTCTGTACTTGGTCCCCAGTACCCATTCCAACCGGAAAACAGCTTCATTTTCAGCTGCTGCCTGCTGCTTGCCGCCTGCCAGAGCTTGCCAGATGGTAGCCGGCCAAGTGCAAAAATGTAAGGAATTTTTTTTTGCCGAGTTTCCATGACCCTCATTCCGGGGCCAAACATCTCTCGCTCCTTTTTGGCATCCGCAACATTTTCACAGGGCATGGGCATGGGCACCGGCACGGGCACGGAACACCATCTCCCATCAGCATTGTCATTTGCATATTTTGCGTTGCAATTTTCGTACCGAACTTGTAAATTTGACTTTATATATGCAAGGTGCAAATCTGTTTAACGTCCCTCGTGTGCCGCCTAGGGGGTGAGGGCATCAAAATGCATTTATGCAAAGGCCAATGTAACTTACAGAAAAATTAAGTCACCATCCGACTGATGACTGAAAGTGGAAAGTGTGGAAAAATTGCTGTGTATATCAATGGCAATGGCAGTTGATGAAAAAACTTTTTCAGTAAAAAAAATAATATTATACTCACTCTTGAAATCTCCGTGAATTATGTAGCAGATAAACCGAATAAGGAGAGAAATGTTAATTAAATAATATGAAAAGTAAACAGGAGTGAAATGTAATATCAACATAAAAACATTGAAGAACATAATGCACATTTATTTAAACAAGAAGAGAAAAAATCAACGAGGAATTTTCAAGGCTGTTGTGGCATCATAAAAATATAAATGCGAAACTAGTTTATGACCTATTCAGAAATATCTTATCGCCTCAAATAATGTTTCATCATCCTCATCCTCATCCTGGCTGATTCGTATTCAAAAGTGTGCCCACTAAACATTATCTGCACAAAAGTATAAGCTCGTAAATGTGAAAACACTCTATAATGAGCTAATCAAGCAAACTCCAACAAAGTTCTCTCTGCCGATAAATGCAAATGATGGTGTCGTTTTTCGGTTTTGGCCACACACAACTTTTACGACGGGGCATTACAAAGTCAACAAAACGAAGCCGTAAAACATCAGACATCATTTGGGGGGCACCACCTAGAGAGATTGGCTCTGTGGCAGCTGTGGCAGCAAAATTGGTAAACGCAGCACAAAGGCGCGAAATCAAATTTGCAAATAAAGCTTACGGTTTTCACCGATTTCCCGCGGGCCAAACAATAGCCATTAAGCTTTGACGACATAGTTAAGTCTGCGCGGATATTCTCTCGAGCCGAAATAAATTCATTTCGGAAGTTGAATTTTGACAGAGTGTTTTCTAATAAATTATAACACAGTTTGTGGTGTGTTTGCTAATAGCTAGCAAGTCAACGAAGCTAATGCTGTTGACACTGTGACAGACACACGCGCACGCACACAGTCTCGCCTCAATCGCATTACGTATACGCCACGTTGAGCGCATTTTGGCAAAATGGCAATTGACTTTAATTACTTCGCCTCAAAAACTCATGCAGACTCTCTGTCTGTGTGTGTGGGAGTGTGTGTGTGTGCTTAACCCACGATGTCATCGACGGTGAAGAGGAAGCCACCGGCGAGGAGGAAGCATGGAGCTTTCATTAGTTTTTGGGCGGAAGCCACTAAAAGTCTTTACACGGCACTGCCCCCCCTCCGTCTGTATGAAAACAGTTTGAAATTTAATTTTCAGCACACTTGATTTTTAAATGGCTGAGTGCGGCGCCAGGAAGAGTGAAGGAGCAATGTGCAATGAAATTTGCTGTTAATTTGTACACGAAATGTCTCTATTTAATTTTAAATTGGTTTTCTGGTAAATGTTATGAATTGGCTCAGAGTGTGGCTTCTGGCCACCGATGGTTGTAAATGCATGTAAAAGGGAAGGGAAAAGGAAAAATTGCCATGTTCTTGTGGCGGGCGGATGCTTTCAATGCAATGCATTCAATGGGAAGGAAGCGGCTGAATGGACTGGATGACTGCTGGTGCATATCTGGCTGGAAAGAAACCCAACGGCACAGCAAGAAAATATTTCAATTTTAGAGTTTTACACAAACAAATTTAATTACAAATTATGAGTTAAAATTTATGAGTTTTTATTAAAGTTTCTGAGAGAATTGAAATAATAATTGGTGAAATGTTGGTTTCTTTTTTCTCTCCAGAATGTTTAATATTTCAAGAAACCCTTCTGACAGTCTTTCGAAACTTATTTTCAGTGCGAAAAGGTGCTGGTGAATGAAACCAACGGCTGCTGTGGGATGCGTGTGCAATCTGGCAATAAATATTTTATATTTACAATATTCCTCTCTCTACTGGGAGCTGGCAGCAAAGTCGGGCATATTGATTCCTCCTTTTGAATGCCCACAGCAAATAGTTGTGCAAAAAGTGTAAATTGTATTGTTATTTAAATCGTTTCATATTCGCCAGCTGAATCCTTAATGGCCGCAGATGCACTTTGAGTTTTAGTTTGGTGAGGGCATTCCCAGGGGTACCGTAATTCTCGCTCGTTTATGGCATGTTTTCCTTAAATGTTTGCTCACTTTACTCAACGGAAATCGGGTTGATGCTGCCATTGCTGCTGCACTGCCACACTGCCGCACCGGAAGTTGTCTCTTTTTTTATATATCTTATTTTATTTATTTTATGACGCTGCATTTTGTGGCATATATGGGCCGGGCCAGCTTGTCTTGGTTATGGTCCTGGCTTTATTGCTGCCAACTGCTCGACCAGGCCAATTATACACATATACAGCTGCTTTGGCCTGGCTATTTGGGGACTGGACTGGACTGGACTGGTCCCACGCCCAAACCGAACCGTGTTGCGCATCGTAAATGAGTCTGGATATTTCAGTAGAGCTAATGTCTGGCCGAGCGACTCATTGGGGGTTCTGCTATGGCATAATAAACATCCACTGTAAATAGCATTTTACGGCATCTTTGTTAACAGTATAGTTTGGCTTGGGGTTCGTAGTGGGCTAGGAAATACCCATTTTATATTAAATAACAAGAATGTTTAGCTTAAGAATAATTATCTAATAATTCTCTAAACATTTTGAATCTATGTATTTTTTATATTTAACCCGAAATTCGTTGCTTAATTATGCTTAACATATGTTATGACACTTACCAAAAAAATCATCTCTATATGGAAACCTTCAAAGAAAAGTCGGAACGAGTTTATTACATGCAATTTTATTTATAATTTAAAATTTTAAAAACATTTTGAACTAAGTCATTTTTTTACGACGCGGACGGAAGGGGCGGCCTACCAGTTTTTCGCCTTTTAAAATATTTTGGTTAAGTTTACATTATTCGATAACTTTTTCCAGTACTCACTGTGGTAGGATATTTCGAATAGATTGCTATTTGCCAACTCTTTTGATACCTTTTTGGCTACCTCCTTTCTTATTTTGTTTTGACGCAAATCGACTAGACGGCGTATAAGATTGGGTTTCGCCCATGGCCTCGGTGACCGTTTCCTTCTCGGGATAGGAGGTCGTCTTTTGGGGGCAGACTCCTTGGGCATTAACTGGAATTAGTTTGAGAATGCATTAAAGGACGTGCAGATACGTAATTGAGATGCTCACTGCAAACAACTCCTTTTGTGCGGTAGTTAGCTTTCCCCAAGCATTTGTTCCGTTCCAGTTCCAATCGTCTTCGCCCTGGTGTTGATGATTCCGAATGTATTTCTTCATAAATACATTGAAGGCCTTGGCTTCCGCGTTCCCAATGTGCAATGGAGTATTAGCTCCCATATTATTAATCAATTATAGATTTATACGAAAGAATGGCTTACAAAATATTTCTAAAAGTTCCTAAAATTTTGATTATTTCTTATTTCATTTTAAATGAAACAATTGAATTTCGATACATACTTGAATAGTGACAGAAATATCGAATACTGCCAGGTTCGAACCATTAGCAAAGTCATATTACGAATTGGGTTACTTTTAGGACGATGCCCGAGGCTCCCCACAAGTTGTTAATTAAATTTCTTTGGAAATGAAACGACTTTGTTGTTTCTGCACTCACTTTCTCTCTCCACTCACAGACACACAGTCATCATTATTATTTTGGGAAGTAATTAAGCAAACTTTCTACTGTCTTTTCTTACGTCGTTGGATTTTGTTTTTATTCCTAGGCCATCACGTTTGACGAGCCCTGACATGGTGGACAACAAGAAGAACACGAAGAAAAACATGGGGAAACATGGGAAACTTGGGAAAATGAAAAGAAAACGGAAAAGAACCGAAAAGCTAAACCAAAACCTACTGAGAGAGCAGAAGAGGGCCTCAATTTTCTACGTGCACACCATAAAGTTGATGTGTAATTTGTTTTTATATGCATTCAACAGAACTTGCCAAATTCTATTACAAGTTTACAATTGTATTACGGCTAAGAGAGCTCTCCATCCGACTCGTCTTCACCTTAATAAACCATAACTAATGGGGTCGCACAAGCAGAAGCAGTAGCAGCACAAGTATCTGCAAGATACTCGCACTTGTGGGCTGAAAATGTTCGAAAATGTTTCCTTTAAAGCGTCGAAAGCAGCTTAGGAGCTTTCAATTTCTTTGTTGCCAACGCGACTAAACAAGAAAATTGAGTGTAGGAAAAGCGAAAAGGAGAACGGAGAAGAGCAAACAAGTAAATGAAATTTCCGTTTTGAGCTGTTCCTCCTTCTCGATCGTTTAGTATATCAATAACTGAATAACAGGCTAAGAATGGCTCCTGGCTCTGGGCTCTGACGTATATATGTATCTGTTTGCTGTTTGACTGTTTGTGTTACCCAACGAAGCCTCAGACACTCGGCTGCTGGTGCTGCTGCTTTGTTTGTCTGTGCAATTTGAAGTGCCGGAAATATGCTTTAGCTTTATGGGTTTTTGCTCATCTCGCACAGCTCAAACTGCGACTTTGGCCATTCAGCGATTCCCGGAAATCTGTGCCCAGCTCCGTGCTCCCCAAAAAGTTGGCTCAAATTACTGCGTCTAGACGCACAGAGAGTTACAACAAAACAGTCGAGATAATATCTTTTGATTAGTGGCAACCGCAAAAACTTTAATTAAATTCGCACACACACAGTTCTCAGCTTCTGGAGAGAAAAGTTTATGCAGCATTTGCCATGTCACCAGATAAGTTTCCACTGCCTGGACACACGCATGTGGACCAGACCGTTTCAGTTTTGGTCTTTAAGTTTTACAATTAAAAAAAAAAAAAAAAAAAA